>CM063596.1:3751480-3890512 GCA_032356905.1 Salix exigua
AAGGTTTAAGTCATATTCAATCGGTTCAAGAAATTGAGAAAGATAATTTGTCAAAATAGATTTCTGCATGAACCGGTCGACCGCTGAGGTATCCGTTGTGAACCGGTCGACCGCTTGGAAGACAAATTATTTTTATCCGTTGTGAACCGGTCGACCAGCTTGGTTTTGTCCGTTATGAACCGGTCGACCAGCTTGATATGGCAGTTGCACTAAAGCGGCTAGAAGCGGCTAGTTTCTTTTAGAAACTTATAAATAGGCCTCTTAATTGCAAAAAAAATTACATATAACTTTCATATCTTATAGTGAGGCAATTAGAAGTGCATAAACACCTTCATATCATCAATCCTCATTAATACTCATATTTGTGTTTAAATCTTCATATCTTAACACAAAGAGTATTTCTCATTCTCACTACACTTAAACACCTTCAAATATCCTAAGTGCTATTAAGTGAGAGAAAGAGATCATAGATCTTCATTTGTAATATCTACACTATTAAGAGTGTATTGTTGTTTTACAAAAACAACCATTGTGAAACTCTTGAGAGTTGAGTATAAAACTCTTGGTATTGGTGAGGGAACATCACCAGGAAAAATCTTGAAGAGGGACATCTTCAAGTGGAAAGGAAAATCTTGAAGAGGGCATATCTTCAAGTGGTGTAAAGTCTTGGTGTGGATTCATCAAGCGGAAATTGTAATCTTGTTACTTGGTTTAATAAGAGAGTACAGTACTCAAGTACGAGTTGGTACTTGAGTCGTGGACGTAGGCTTGCCGAACCACGTTAAAACCCGAGTTAGCAATCTCTTTCCTTATCTCTTTACTTTCAAGTAATTGATTTTAGAATTGCTATAATTATTGTATTTGCACCAATTCCGCTTTTAGGTGCATAGTTGCTTTAATCCGTGAATTTCAACAGATTAATCTAGTAATGTTGGCTCTTTGAAATAATATATTTTTGAACTTTATTTAATCTAATAATTTAATAAAATATATTTTCATGTATCTAATATTTCTCTATAAATTTCAACTAGATCCATATATAGTTTGAAAAATACGTTTGATCTCATAAAATTATCAACAAATATTATAAAACCAACTAATTTGGTTGTTTCTCTCACAAATTTAATAAACTCGTAAAATCAGACTAATTTCACTGATTTTATCAATTTTACACAAATTAAATCTAATTTTAATAATTTTCAAGTTTAATTTAATAGATAAATTATAAAATTTTAAGATTCAACTTGCAATTTCGAGCACCGGAATCCATCCGGAGGAAGGATTAAAATTGGAGCAATGATTAAATAAATCTAATTGCAGAATAAGATAAAAATTAGAGTAACGAGTCCAGCCCAATCCATCCGACAACGAGAGAGGAAAGAGAGAAACGGAAGACGTGCCTCGTTTTGAATCTTCTTGCGAGACGCCTCAGTCAACAGGCGAGTGAGTGATCACTTTCCTTTTGCTTTGAATTTTCAAACTGTGCGTTCTCTTCTGCTTCTCCGGTCAAACCCCACGCGCCCCCTTGTCTCGTCCTATCATCATTTAAATTTTAAGTACAATTCCACCCCTGCTCTTATCCATCACCCCCCCATCTATCCGCACGTGTGAAAGTATTTTCAATAGATGAGATATAGAAATATTTTACTAAAATAAACAAGAGATAGCTGTTTGGATTTCCTCATTTTTTTTATTTTAAATAATTTTTTTTTGTATTGACCGTTTACTCGGGTGATGGATTATTTATATTTTTATTAGGGAAAAGAAATATTATATATTACAATGATATTCAGGTTAGGTTGGGTCTTATTGTCAATTTCGTAAGCAACAAAGGACTACATTGAAAAATAATAAAATACCAGGGGCGCTTAAAGAGCCCCGATTGTTGAAAGAGCGTAACTCCATGGAAACCACGCGTTAACATTACCGTCGGCGTCCACGCTTCCACCCTTTATAAACCCGTTCCTCTCCTTATCCTCTTTTCTTCCCGTCTCTAAAATTATTGCTATCTCTTTCTCTCTAGACACTTGCCGATCTGGTCATGGCTTCGACGACGACAACGTCGTATTGGTGTTACAGATGCTCATGCTCCGTCACCGTTTCACCTTACGACGAAGACGAAGAACACGGCAACATATCGTGTCCTCACTGCGGCGGTGGGTTCATCCAAGAGGTCCAATCAACCTCCACCTCTGATATCCGTGAAAACCGTGGCCGGGTTTCCAGCCTTACTCGAAACCGCCGCAACACCAGCGACCGGTCTTCGTTTAACCCAGTGATCGTCCTCCGCGGAACCACCCCTGCTGAAGACAACGAAGGAGGAAGCGCCTACGAGTTCTACCATGACGATGGAATCGGTACGGGTCTCCGGCCCGTACCGGAGATGATGTCTGAGTTTTTAATGGGTTCAGGTTTTGACCGTTTACTAGACCAGTTATCACAGATAGAGATAAACAGCCTAGGCCGGTCGGTTCCTAGCCCGCCGGCATCGAAACTCGTGGTTGAATCAATGCCGAGGGTAGAAATAAACGAAACGCATGTGATTTCGGAGACTTACTGTGCGGTGTGTAAAGAGGAGTTTGAGATTGGAAACGAAGCTCGTGAGATGCCTTGTAAACATATTTATCATTCTGATTGCATTTTGCCTTGGCTTGCGATGCGAAATTCTTGTCCAGTTTGCAGGCACGAGTTACCTGTAGAGAATTCTGGAGAGCTGGGGGTGGAAGGGGAGCTTGTGGGGTTAACTATATGGAGGTTGCCTGGTGGTGGGTTTGCTGTTGGGAGGTTTAGTGGGGGGAGGAGAGGTGGGGAGAGGGAGTTTCCGGGTGTTTTTACGGAGATGGATGGTGGTGGGAATGGTGGGCTTAACGGGAACAGCAGGCCGCTTCGTGATTGGGATTCTTGGGTGACTAGGAGGAGTAGAAGAAGAGAGAGTCCTAGTGGTATTGGGGGGTTTAGGAGAGTTGTTCGTGGTATGGCTTCGTTCTTGAGGAGGATTAGGCCTAATTCGTCGTCAAGAATGCGTGATGGATCTGAAGAACCTTAATCGACCGAGAGAAGTTATTCAAGTCGAGTGACATGAAGGAGAGGAGGAATGGATGTGGAAGTTGAGGAAGGGGCTGATAGGGGTGATACCATTTGATTGCTTCTTCTTATCCTTCACATAAATGTATGTATCTGCTTGGCACTTGAGAAAAGGTTACGAATTAATTTTGCTTTTTCATTTACTGAAAGAGAACAGAGATTTCTTATCTCTTCGTATTGAAAAATTGTTTGTATTTGCTGCAAAAGGATAATTTATTCAGTTTTGTTGGTTCTGAAATTTAGAAGATAGTTGAACTGTAGGGGGGAAGGTGTTCATCCTCAATGTAGTAGAAGAGCAAACGGCGCTAGTCTTAAAGCATTTATTTGTTCTTTACTGTAATCAATTCAATATTAACCTTGGCATTCATTCTATAAAGTTTTTGTCTTTGTTCTTTGGTTGCCTTTCTCATGCAAATCATACTGTTGTTGAGTGCTTGCTGTATATCTAGATGAGATTGAGTTTGAAGATTGAATTTAGCTCATTTGTCATTTGAATCCGATCCTGCCTCCTGGCAAAAAAATATTTAATTGTTCCACCATGAAGAGCCTAAAAGCAGCATAAGATCAGGATCAGTCATATTTGTCGGACAAATTAATTATGACACTGCTAGTTTAATGCATGAATAGGGCATTTCTGATCCAATTTTTTGGCCAAATTGGTGAAAAATGCCCCAACCTTTGCTTGCATGAGCCTTACATATTCGGCAAGGAATGCTAGCCTTGTTTGCTATGTTTTACAATCGGGATGAATAATATTATTTTTTACAATAGATAAATAAATGATATTTATGTATTAAAACGAGATAACTAATTTCAATGAATGCGTAATAATGTTAATTAACAAAAGAGCTCGGTCTCACTACTGTAGCACGTGACCCCATTGACACTCTGGACTGGTCTTTTGTTCTCCGTGCGTCGCGCGAGTTTGTCCATTTTTTTTTGTTTTTTCCGCCTATGAACAATATAGTGACGATTTTAGCCCTGATAATAGGACAAAATAAGGTTTTCAGTTGAGGGGTGCAGGCGTAATTGTCCGAACCGGTTAATTTTTTAGCCCCAACTTTTTTTTTAATTTTTAAATGCCTAAAGACGGTTATAGCCCTAATAAGACAAAAATGATTAATCAAGGGCAGGGACATAACGGTAACTGACCATTATTATTTATATATTTTTCGAAATCTGTCAGGCGCGTGCGTGTAACGCGACAGACAGTGTCCCCCCCGACGCTCCTTTCAAGTGGCGCGTGCAATATGCTACAGTGGCCGGAAATGGGCTACCGGCATCTAATCCGATGCGCCTTCTCTTGGTCTTCTTCCCGGTGCGGCGTGTTTTTTCACACCGTGGCCAATGACGCGGCGATGGCCGATTAAAGCTGGGTGCACCATTTCTCTCTCTCTTGCACGTAAAAGTGCAGAAGAGCCCCCCGAGTTTTGTATAATTTTATTTCGGTCCCTTGACTTTTAATTGTGTATATGGCCCTAATTTCAATTATATAAGTTTTGATTTTGTTCGATTGGGTCCTTCGATTGCAATTAATTAAATGTTAATGTTTCACTTCGGTCCTCCATCTTTTAATTTTTGGATTGGGTTGAAAAGGTTGAATATATTCGGTACATAAGTTTCAATTTTTGCAAATGTGTCCTTTAATTTAAAATGTTAATAAATCTTACTTTCATGTCATCCCTTAAACTTTTAATTTTTTATTTTCATCCCTTTATATTTGATTTTCATTTCAGCCCTTATACTTTTATTTTTTAAAATTTCTAATATAACCCCTACCTTTGTCCATGTATATATAAATGTGTTTAACACAACAACAACAACAACAACAACAACAACAATAATAATAATAATAATAATAATAATAATAATAATAATAATAATAATAACAACAACAATAATAACAATAATAATAATAATTTAATTCTTTTTCTTACTTGCTTCTTTGATAAAAAAATTTCCTTCAGATAATTTGATAATTTTAATTTTTTTGGCAGTAATAGAAATGATAAGTTTTATTTTTCTTTTTATATTATGTCTTTGGTTTATCTTTTGTTCAAGTTTCTAGCATTTTTTTAGTCTTTCATTTATTTTATTTTTTTCATAATAATAATAATAATAATAATAATAATAATAATAATAATTTAATTGTTTCTCTTACTTACTCTTTTGTTAATGTTTTTGAGTTAAAAGTACAGGGACGAAAGTGAACAAACCTTAAAATCGGGGGTCTCTCTTGTACTTTAGCGTGCAGAAGAGAGAAAAGAAAAAAAAAAGTTTAACCTGCCACTGTTTCAAATCCAGCCACCCTTTTCCAAAACACGCCACACGATGAGGAAGAGAACATTGTGGCACATCGGGTGAGATGCTAGAAACTCATTTTTACTGGTCAGAAGACTTTGCACGTGCCGCAAGAAGCGGGTGTGAGGTTGAATATCGTCGGCCATTGTATTCGACATAAAATAATAAAAAAAATGCTCAATTACCGGAATAGTCTTATAACCAAATCTTCAATTTTATCTTAGATGGAGGCATAATAGTATTTAAGAGTGTAGTTGAAATTGCTTTTGAAAAAGTTTTTTTTGTTAAGAAATGCATCAAAGTGATATGTATTTTATTTTTTAAAAATATTTTTTGATATCAACACATGAAATTTTTTTTAAAACATCAATTTTTTTAATTTAAGTAAAAATTAAAAAAAAAAATCTTTTTTTTTAAATACAATAATAATAAACTGACCAAAAACATTACCAAACTACATAATTACTAAAGAAACTAAAATAGATCGGTCATTTACTATTTATTACTGTTTACCCAAACTTTTTTCACTGTAGATTGGATATATTATCTGCTGCTTCGGTGTGTCCATGTGACTGTGAATGAATGTCTGCTTAAAAGTAAAAAATTCATGCTACGTGAATTGAAATTAAATTTATGAGTAATGTTCTTTTTCTTCTCCACGCGTTAATCTCCCGCCTGCTTGCCTTACCAAAATTCACAAGCAAATTAATGTTAATGTCTGCACTGCACTTCTGCAATACTGATGTGCCTTTGCCACATCACTACTGCGAATATATATATATATATATACACATTTTTTTCTTATTTTATTTTGCCACTTATACATAGTTTTTTTGTTGTTTTTTTAACCGAGCTGTCCAGGTCCGTTTATGCTCACCACGATTTTTTCTTCCCAAGTATATATTTTTTTGTTTCCGGTCAACTGAGCGCGCCACGAATAATCCCTTGACTCATTTTTTCTTAACATTTTTTCCTATTTTTTCCCCACTTGTACATTTTTTTATATATAATCAGGGTGTTCGGATCAACTTACATACACCATTACTATTATTATTTTATAGAATATCTAAAGGAGATCGCAATTCCAAAAAGTAATATATATATATATATATATATATATATATATATATATTAAGACGCTAATATGAAATAAATAGAAAAATATATAATTTGTCTAATATATTTATTAGAGAAAAAATTACAACTAATTATTATCATTATTTTTAAGGCGCTAATATGAAATAAATAGCAAAATATATAATCGGTCTAACATATTTATAAGGAAAAAATTGACGAATAATTATTCTCATTATTTTGAATGCCTTATCTACAATAATTAGAAATTTCAACACCTAATAATATTTTTTTTAAAAAAAAGCAATTAAAAAATAAAATAAATGACAAAAAAAATTATTATTAGATCTTAAAAAAAATTGACGTGAAGAATAAATAAAAAGAAAAAAGAGAATAATAAAGCAAACAATTACGACACACCCAACCGCCAACGAATGCCCAATTGACTACAAAAAAAAATTAATTCATCTCTAATTGATTTTATCGATTGCATTTTTTTAATCAACCGATTATATAATTATCACAACAATTAAGATACATCAAACAATCAATCAATTCAAGTTTTGCAATCAACCCACAATAACAATCAACCAGAAATATTCCATCTTTGATAGATTTTAGCGGTTGCAATTTTGCTATCTACCGGTTAAATAGTTCGTTGTCGTTAAAATAAACTCAACCATCAACAAGTTTGATACAACAATTTTACTAATTAAATATTAAAATCATCAATTATAACATGCTTAAAATCAATCAGTTTTTACATAAATAGAACCCAGCACAACATGCGTGCAAGTTCGCTCGCTAAAGAGCTAAAGGAGTTCGGCCCGTTCACTATTTGTTATTGTGGACTGAACATTTGGTCTACTACTTAGCGCCTACATGAGCTCGGTTTTTTTTTTATCAGGGCTTATTTTTTAAATTTGTATAGTAGAAATGACAAAGGAGTAGCCGTGGGCGAGTTGTTGTCTGTGCATTGGCAGATTCATCGTGTGAGTTCGAACCACTTAGACAACAAAACTGATTTTGGATTTTTTTTCAGGTATTTTTTTTAATAACTAAGGTATTCGGGTCAGGTTACGCGCGCCACAACTAATCTCTGGATCCACTTTTTTTCCCTGTTTTGTTTTGCCACTTATATATTTGTTTTTGTTTTTTTCTCCAACCGAGGTATCCGGGTTAGCTTACGCGCACCACTATTTTTTTTCCCAAGTATATTTTTTTTAGTTCCTGGCTAACTGAGTGCGCCACGAATAATCCCTAGACTTATTTTTTCTTAACATTTTTTCCCACTTATACATTTTTTTATATAATCAGGTGTCCGAATCAGCTTACACGCACCACAACTATTATTATCTTATTTTAATATATATATATATATATTAAAACGCTAATATGAAATAAATAAAAAATATATTATTAGTCTAACATATTTATCAGAGAAAAAATTACAAATAATAATAATTATTATTTTTAAGGCGCTAATATGAAATAAATAACAATATATATAATTAGTCCAACATATTTATAAGGAAAAAATTGACGAATAATTATTCTCATTATTTTGAATGCCTTATCTACAATAATTAGAAATTTCAACACCTAATAATATTTTTTTTTCAAAAAGCAATTAAAAAATAAATTAAATGAAAAAACAAAAAAAATATTATTAGATCTTAAAAAATTATTTGACGTGAAGAATAAATAAAAATGAAAAAAAAAGAGAAAAGAGAATAATAAGCCAAACAATTACGACACACTCACATGCCAACGAATGCCCAATTAACTACAAAAAATAAAGTAATTCATCTCTAATTGATTTCATCGATTGCAATTTTTTCATCAACCGATTATATAATTGTCAAAACAATTAAGACACACCAAAAAATCAATCAATTGCAGTTTTGCAATCTATGCATTAAATAAATCGACACAAAATAGCAATCAACCAAAAATAATCCATTTCTGATAGATTTTAGCAGTTGCAATTTTGCTATCTGCCGGTTAAATCGTTTGTTTCCGTTAAAATAAACTCAACCATCAACAAGTTCGATACAAGAAAAAAATAATTCATCTTTTATTCATTTTATTAATTGCAAATTAACGTCCACCAATTAAATAGCTATCAGAACAATTAAAACACGCCCAACAATTAATCAATTATAGTTTTTCAATATGCAAATTACATAAATCGATAAAATATTTAAGCAAGTTCACCCATTAATGAATTGACTATAAAATACAATTCACTCATCTTTAATAGATTTTATCGATTATAATTTTGAGAGTTGCAACTAAATTATTATCCGAGCACTTAAACTACTAGCAACAACCAACTAATTCGATACAGGAAAAAAAATCTACAATATAATTTAACGATTATAATTTGTTATCTATCAACTAAATAATTTTTTATAGACTGAATAATTAATCAGTTTACTATATCAAAAAAATCCACCGCAACGCGCGTGCTAACCAACTACTTGTATCTATTTTTCAATGAATAATCTTGGTACCAAAATACCCTTACCATTTATTAAAGAAAAGTATATCTACGAAATCAGAATCTACGTGGCAGGATCTAGAGGTTTCCCGAGAAAGGGATTAAGACAAAACACAACATCAAGTCATCAACCACTGACATCTCGAACCAGAAGTTATTAAGAAGGCGTTTTTGCAATAACAGCAAGCCACTGCTCTCAACACAATACTAATACCCCCCTAACAAAGAGATCTACATTATCTCCTACGTAGTTCTTAACTGTAAGATCTCTCTGTTTTCAAAGGTTTCAGCTTTGCTCTCTGATCTCTCTCTCTGTATTAGTACTGTAAGTCCATCTCTGTTATTCTTCTCCATTTCTCCATTTCTGTTTTCATTTGTGCTTAATTATGATCCCTCGCTAAGATTTCATTCCAAAGACTCTTACTTTTGTTTTGATTAAGAGAGATTTTGAGATTCTTTTTTCTCTCCCTTTTTTCTTATAGAATGCAACTTTCTGGGTCTTGCAGCTTTTGTTTTGGAAGATCATGTATTTCATCCGATCTTTCTTTTAGTTTGCAATTTTCAAAGATGATTTATAGATTTGGGGTTTCTTAAATCCTTACTATTTTCTTCATTCTATGTCAAAAAAATGTGCATAATTTCCTCTCCTTTTATCTCTGAGCAAGCTCGAATTTTGTGCACTAGTCTGTTAATGTTATTATCGGAGATGATTTCTATATTTTAGACTCTTCCAGTGCTTTGAAGAATTAAAGGTGGAATCATAAAATTGTGGTCTGAATGTCAGTGCATGTAAAATATAGAATGCAGGTTCAGGGGGGGCATATTAGTTTAGTTTCTCAATGAAGTAAATATCATATTCTGCTGCTTATGTGCATAATTAGGGAACTTTCATAAATGTTCGTGTATAAGACAAGATGGATGGCGTCATTGTTTTAAAAATTATTCCTTTATTTGCTCATCGCTTTTGTTAATTTTCTTTTAGAAAATTGTTTTTCTTCAGTTATGATCAATTGACATGATCCTTAACTTTGATTCTACAATTAAACAGCTATTTATTTTTAAATTCCTTTCATTAATTTTGTCATTCTACTTAATCATGTTTGTCCATACTACGTTGCCCAAAACAAGATCTTATTTTTACCATAAACTCAAGAGCACTCACCATCAAAAGAAGTTTCTCTTGAAAATACACCCAATTTTTTTACTCTACCCCCGGCCAACATTAGCACATATAACTGGTTATGCCAACCAGAAATAGAATCCAAAATGGGTTGGTTAATGTGTAATTTTTGAGGATGTTTAAAAAAGACAAGCCAGCAGAACCAATTTTCATATTTGTATTTTGAGGTAGCTACACCGCTGCTAGCATTTTCCTATACCAGTTGGAACAATGATTTTGGCATGGAGAGTTTACTAGCACCTAAAAACTATCACATGGAGCATTCCGCTGAAAAAGTGTGAAATATTGTAATCTGCAGAAATGTCTTTTACCATCCTGTTCATTTTGTATGTGAATTATCATGATAATTAGGTACAATTAAGGGCTCATTGTAATTTCATTTAGGTTGCGGTATTGCATGCATTTCAATTTGGAAGGTTTTGAAGGTTTCAAAGACATATTGGAGGCATTGGTAAATTTTTAAGTTTGTCTTGGCATTACTTGTCACTTCTGTAGACAAGAGTGGTTATTTGAAAGCTCTTGAAACTATGAGTTTCGTGTTTCGAGGCTCGAGAGGAGATATCGAAAACGGATTTTCAGGCTTCATTCCTGAAAGACCTGCAGTGGTATGTTCACTTGTTTGCATTTATGCTTTAGGGTACTAGTATTTAGCTACTGAGATTAGTTATTTATATATTTAATATGAGAGATTCAGTTGGGCTAACTTTATCCTCTTCTTATCAGCGTATTCATGCAGCTCGACCAATTAACTCCAATTCACTTGCTTTTCTAGTCACGGGTAATGTTCTCACCACTTTATTTCTTGGTCTGTTGTCATTCCATCTTGTTGATACACCTCTTTAACTTCACAGTAGAAAAAATAATTTTTAACCCAAATCTGACCTGTCTATTCAGCAGTTCTTTTGCTGTTCATGATTTTGAACTCTCATCAGATGTCACCAAACTTCCTGGTACGCCCTCATTGAGCTAGAGGCATGGGCCTCACTGGTGTTTCTGATATATCTGAAATATTAACAGAGAATTAATTGGTCCTGTCTATCCATGCTAGCAGCTTTGGCTGGTTGTGGGTGTCTTTTTGATGGCCACAAGCTTGAGAATGTATGCAACTTGTCAACAACTTCAAGCACAGGCACGAGCTCATGCTGCAGCATCTAGTGGCTTGATGGGTCACACTGAACTGCGTTTGCATATGCCGCCATCGATAGCTTTTGCAACAAGAGGACGATTGCAGGGACTTAGGCTCCAGCTTGCTCTTCTTGACCGTGAATTTGATGATTTAGGTATGACACTTTTTATGATATGTACCTCCTTATATAAGGCTTGTAATCTCCTGAAAGCTGGAGATGCACCTGGAGATGTTCAAGATGAAAGTAGGTCTATGATTTAGTTTCTTTGTATATATTGAATGTGCACATGCTGATGATTATCCTTCCCTCCTGTGGCAGATTATGATGCTCTTAGAGCACTGGACTCTGGTAATGCTTACACTACCTCAATGAGTGAGGAAGAGATAAATGCCTTGCCAGTTCACAAGTATAAGGTCCCTGTTCAGGAGAAGTAGGTTTGCATGCTTTGCATTAATCCTTGCCCCCCTGAGAACTTGCAGAGTATTGACAGGATTTCAATTTTGTCATTGACAGTGATAGTGCATCTCTGAAGCATGCTTCATCTTCTTCAGCACCAGCTGAGGTATTTTTTTCCACCAAGGTTTAGTTTCATAGTCAATGAGAAATGCGTTCTCATGAGTTGTTATGGTTGATCATTCATTTAGCTTGTTTGGTCATCATATTTGTGAATCTCTACACGTACCAAGAAGACACGAAAGAACAAAAAACTTCACAGATAAACAAGCATTCATTTTCCACTTCTCATTTATTAATTATCATTGAGCCTTTTGAGGGATGCCATTTTGGTTCAGTTCTGATGATTATTCGTGTTGGGTTTGGTCAAAAGCATATGGTGTGTTCCTGCCCTGAGCTGCTGCAGACATGAGGGGAATAGGATTGTACCTCCGAGGGTTAACTTACGGGAACTTAATCTAGACTTCTACATAAAATTGGTAGTTCAGTTTAAGAACATTGAAAGCAGAGGAATATATAAAGTGCTAAAGAACTTGACCCAAAATTGTGACAAGCCTTGCCACCTTAGTCTTTGGATCAACATCATGAATAATCAAATGGACCACAGTGAAAATCAAATCACTGCTTTTAATGGCCAACCTGCAGCCTTTCCTGGTGATGGTAGTTCTGTATTTGACCAAAAACAAATGATCCAACTTTTCCATGTGCATTGTAGTTCATCACTTCTGTTATTTGATCAATGAGCAAAACCAACAGAATAACTTTAGGCCATAGATGAAACAACTCATTTGTGTATGATTTTCATGCTTGTGGAGTTAAATAGTTATTCTGTTCACTTTTATGGATATCAATTAGAATCTTTCTGTCAATTTTACTTGCAGACAAAGCAAGACTCAAGAACTGCTGACGGGAACATGAAAACTTCAGAAGATGAATTGACTTGCACTATTTGTTTGGAGCAAGTTAACAGGGGGGAACTTGTTCGTAGCTTGCCATGTTTGCACCAGGTTTTTCCTCTGGTTCCCAAGTCCCATCACTGTCTTCCAAAAGTTTTAGACTTCATTCAATAACTTATATTATCAACTTTCCTTTTAATTATTCTATATCTCACATGCCTTACATGAATGACCTGTGAATCTGTCATACCCCCCCTCCCTCCCTTAACAAATTTATGACTATAACTTACTTAAAAAATATATATTTTTTTAATTGTTGACTCGACAGGTGCAATCAGAAAAGTTACTGACTTGCCCAACTGCAACTTTTTTATATTAGATGCCTATTTTGGGTTACTTTCTTGGAAGAATTATTGAAACTATTAGGATATATGACATTGTCTAGTTGTCTTTAAATTTAAGTTTGATCTTTAACTTTGCAAAGTTTTTATCCCACTACCCTATCTTTTTGCTTGCAATGGAGATCTTCACTAACCTGCATTTGTCTATTCTTTGAAAATCATTTAAAAAAAAAATGAAAATCGATTAAATTGCACTAAGGAAACTAGAAAGCCATCAAGAAAATGTCAATTACAAAAAAGTTAGGACAAGGAAAACCTAAAAGCCACAAAGATCAAACCAAACTTGCATCAGAACCAAGCAACCAAGTCATCTGATCTGCTCACGCTGTCTTTTGCTAATGAATAAGCAATGACGTTACCTTCCATTTTAATGCGAGTGAACCAGATATTCCTCGAAGTTTTAACTAAAGTTGCTTTTCTTTGAAACCCTTTTCTTTTAACTGAATACCAAACATCCATGCTGAGTGTTTTGTTACCGTTTTTCTGACTCATTCTCTCACCGAGTCTCGGTGTATCTTCTTCAATGGTTGCTGTATGGTTTATCTAACCCTGAATCTACTGTTTTACATATCTTCTGGTGGTAAATGCTTGGCATATCAAGTCATTAACAAGCATTCCATTTGATTTGTATGCTGTATTGATGACTTTAAATCTATGTTGGTTTTCTCCTCGTTTGCAGTTTCACACCAACTGTATAGATCCATGGCTGCGGCAGCAAGGCACATGCCCAGTGTGTAAGTTTCTGATCGGTTCCGGATGGCAGGAAAGCAGAGAGAGTGAATCTGATGGGTCAGACATGGTCTAATGACTGCCCGAGTAAATCATTCTGTGATCGCATGAAAATAAATTCTCTTATATGCCTATGTGAATACGTTTTCTTAGCTCTGCATATTATAGATTAGAAAGAAGCAAAAATTTACTGCTGAGCATTGATCTGAAAGCAAAAGAAAAGTTGTGACGCTGTCACCCCTGATGAGCATGGCTGGCGTTGTGCATTATGAATCCAACCTATCGTTGGACAAACTGTCAAACGTTTGTGCAAATTTCATTGCTCAAAACTTTGTCAATCTCAAAGCCCATCGGTGGACAAACTTACACATTACAGATAATACTATCAGATAATATTCGACCCGGGGCTAGACTCAAAGTTTCCGTACAGTCTGCACTGTGCTGGTTGGTGGGGACCGATGATTCTTGCATGTCATTTTGCATGGACACACGGTTTTCCCTTAACCAGTTCAAAGAAAATCTCTGGCTATCCCCGACCTGACTAGAATCTTATCTGTCTACGGACAGAAAATGCTCTTGGATCTGTGTTTTTAGTTTCGTTGTCGTGGAATGTAAGGCTGGTCAATCCTTAACTCCTCTCCTTTTCCTATATGGTTGTTAACCAGAGTTGTTCTTAGCTAAGAGAACGTGGAGCCCTTCACTTGCCCTCAATAAAAGAATTACCCTAATATATAATTTTTTAATAAAATTAAACAAGAATAAACCTCATTTTCACCCATGGACTTTTTTTTTTTTTTGCATTTCACTCATTTTCAAAGAAATATGTATAATTTAGCCTTATCATCATCATTTTTTTTGGAATTATTGGTGTACATGACTCTCAAAACGTTGAACCAAGAAGGGGATTACATAAAAACAATTAAAAAAATGGTCACGCATACTGAAACATTGGACCAAGAAGGGATTGCATAAACGCAATTAAAAAAAACTGGAGTGACCATTTAACTACGACAACTATGCTATAATGTACTCTCATTGTCTGCATCACGCAATTCATTATTAATAATATAAAAGTAATCGTTCTATTTTACTATTCATTAGATATTTGTTCTCCTACTTCTCATGTGTATGTGTTTTTGATTTTTTTCAGGATTTCTATTTTTTTACTTTACATTTTTCTTTTTTTTCATTGTATTCTTGCTTTTTTATGATGATTTTTCCTTTTTTTCTCTTTCTTGCCATTTTTTATTGTGTTTTTCTAATTATTTTTTCATACTTTCCCATAAAATATTTTTTTCGGTTATATATTTTTTTCTTTTGACTTATATTTATGATTATTTTTTCCTTTTTTTCTTTCTTGCCTTTTTTTGTTATTGTGTTTTTCTAATTATGTTCTTCATATTTTCCCATAAAATATTTTTTTTTTCTGGTTATATTTTTTTTTCTTTTTTGACTTATATATATTTATTTGTTATTTATTATAATTATATAAGTTTTGATTTGTTTCAATTTTGTCCTTTGAAAGTTATTTATTATAATTATATAAGTTTTGATTGGTTTCAATTTTGTCCTTTAATTTAATAATAATAATAATAGTAATAGTAATAATAATAATATCCATATAATTTAATAATTTTAATTGTTTTTACAGAAATGGTCATTGAAATTCACGGATTAAGGCAACTATGCACCTAAAGACGGAATTGATGCAAATACAATAAATAATGCAATCTTAAAAATTAATTACTTTAAAGTAAAGAGATAAGGGAAAGAGATTGCTAACTCGATTTTTAACGTGGGTTGGCAAGCCTACGTCCACGACTCAAGTACCAACCCGTACTTGAGTATTGTACTCTTTTACTAATCCAAGTAACAAGATTACAATTTCCGCTTGATGAATCCACACCAAGACTTTACACCACTTGAAGATATGCCCTCTTCAAGATTTTCCTTTTCCCACTTGAAGATCTACCCTCTTCAAGAGTTTTCCTTTCCCACTTGAAGATGTACCCTCTTCAAGATTTTTCCTTGGTGATTTCCCTCACCAATACCAAGAGTTTTATACTCAACTCTCAAGAGTTTCACAATGGTTGTTTTTGTAAAACAACAATACACTCTTAATAGTGTGGATATTACAAATGAAGATCTATGATCTCTTTCTCTCATTTAATAGCACTTAGGATATTTGAAGGTGTTTAAGTATAGTGAGAATGAGAAATACTCTTTGTGTTAAGATATGAAGATTTAAACACAAATATGAGTATTAATGAGGATTGATGATATGAAGGTGTTTATGCACTTCTAATTGCCTCAATATAAGATATGAAAGTTCTGTGTATTTCGTTTTGCAATTAAGAGGCCTATTTATAAGTTTCAAAGAGAAACTAGTCGTTTATAACCGTTTGAAACTAGCCGTTTATAGCCGTTGGAAACTAGCCGTTTGAAACTAGCCGTTTATAGCTGTTTGAGTGCAACTGTCATATCAAGCGGTCGACCGGTTCACAACGGATAAAATAATTTGTCTTCCAAGCGGTCGACCGGTTCACAACGGATACCTCAAGCGGTCGACCGGTTCATGCAGAAATCTATTTTGACAAATTATCTTTTCTGAATTTCTTGAACCGATTGATTATGACTTAAACCTTTTAATCATCAAATCCTTTTAATGCATGCACTGTGAAGTGTGTGAGTTCATTTTAATTTGTGCTATCAAGATAGAAATTGAGATTTACACAAAGCACTAAAATGAACACTTATTCTGAGTCTTCACTTGCTTGCATCTTGGACTTCTTGGAGTGATTTCTTCGTGTACTCCATTATGCTTGTTGATGTATTCTTTGAATAATACCTGTTTATAGCTTAATCTCATCCAAGCATATTATTAGCCCATTTTCTTTTTATTGTTATCATCAAAATATATAAAGCATACAAAGTATGACATTATATGTCAACAATGGCAATGATATTTATTTTTTTTGTTAAAGTTTCTAGGATATTCTTAGTCTTTCATTAATAATAATAATAATTTAATTATTTTTCTTGCTTGCTCTTTTGTTAATGTTTTTTTTCTCTGTATAATTTAATAATTTTTATTGTTTTGACAATAATGGCAATGATATTTATTTATTTATTTTTGTTTTGTTAAAGTTTCTAGGATATTCTTAGTCTTTCATTAATTATATGTTCTAATATTTATTGAATATTATCTCATAGGAATATATATAAGGAGAAGAAAACATAACCTAGGATTTTTGAATAAAAAATTAATATCAATATTCTTAAATACATTTAATATAATCATACAATTAATAAATCGGGTAACACAAAAAAAAATTGCCTTCAAATTTTAATTTTGTACTACTACTACTACTAATAATAATAATTTAATTATTTTTCTTGCTTGCTCTTTTGTTAATGTTTTTTCTCTGTATAATTTAATAATTTTTATTTTTTGACGAGTAATGGCAATAATATTTATTTATTTTTGTTTTGTTAAAGTTTCTAGGATATTCTTAGTCTTTCATTAATTATATGTTCTAATATTTATTGAATATTATCTCATAGGAATATATATAAGGAGAAGAAAACATAACCTAGGATTTTTTGAATAAAAAAAATTAATATCGGTATTCTTAAATACATTTAATATAATCATACAATTAATAAATCGGGTAACACAAACAAAAAAAATTGCCTTCAAATTTTAATTTTGCACTTAACACAATAATAATAATAATAATAAAAATTTAATTGTTTTTCTTGCTTACTCTTTTGTTGATGTTTTTCTTTCTCCGTATAATTTAATAATTTTTATTGTTTTGACAGTAATTTCAATTATATATATATATATATATATATATTGTTAAAGTTTCTAGGATATTTTTAATCTTTCATTAATTATATGTTTTAATATTTATTGGATATTATCTCATACAAATATATATAGGAATAAAAAAACATGACCTTGGATTTTTTGAATAAAAAAAATTAATATCAATATTCTTAAATACATTTACTATAATCATGTAATGAATAAATCGGATAACATAAAAAACAATTGTCTTCGAATTTTAATTTTGTACTTACACAACAACAACAACAACAATGATGATGATGATGATGATGATGATGATGATTGAATTGTTTTTCTTGCTTAATCTTTTGTTATTGTTTTTCTCTCTCCATATAATCTAATATTTTTTATTGTTTTGACAGTGATGACAATGATATTTTTTTTTAATTTTCTTAAAGTTTCTAGGATATTTTTAGTCTTTCATTAATTATATGTTCTAATATTTATTGGATGTTATCTCATATGAATATATATATAAGGAAAAGAAAACATGACCTAGGCTTTTTAGAATAAAAAAAATAATATCATTTTAAAATTAATATTGAAATTTCGTACTCTTTTGTTTAGATTTATTTCTTAAAAACAAATTTACAATATTTTTATTTTTAATATTTTAAATATAATATTGCCGGGGAAAAAATTAAACTAAAAAAAATACAGATTTACGTAGGTTATCTGCAATTAAAAAATATACGCGTCACTTTTCATTTTGATTATATAAATTTTATCAATTATAATTATACTAAATACATATTAAACTAATAAAATACAATACATATAAAAGCAATAAATTTTCTACATAGATAAAAAACCGATCGCATCGCATGGTATACCGCTGGTAACAACTAAATCATAGAATTAAATAAGTACTAATTGAAAATTAATATTCTTTGATAGCTAGGTCATTGAGTATCATAAATGCCTCGAAGTCTCATCAAGAGAGAAGCACAACATACACACATATTCGAGATTGGATGTCCTTTGATTTATTTGGTGTGTAGTACAGCCCTGGTGTAATTTCGTAAAGGCAAAGCTGTACTACAAATGAATGGATCTGAAGCATGAGATCATCCGGCTGTTTCTGTTTAATTATTCCGTTTTATTCAGTCTACACCTAACATTACATGCGATGTTTTTTTCACTTGAAAAATGAAAAAAGTCGTGTGTGTATATATATATATATATATATATATATATATATATATATAGGAGGATATTATGCTAGTAATCTCATGCCGAAGTCAGATCAAGAAAGTTGACGACACATCCACTCAATTAACTCATGGCCAATTTCATGCCTTGTTTGAAAACTCCAAAGTCAACCTCCTTGTTGATCTCGCTAATATTGATCCTGCAATTCTCTTCTACCAGTAGCCACGGAGGTCTTGATGGAAACGACAGTAGCAGCAGTGGGGGTAACGTACATTTGCATTCGAAAAGTTTGATTTGGGTGAAAGTATGGTGTTTGATCATACTGCTAGTTACCACATTCGCAGGTGGTATCTCTCCCTACTTCTATCGATGGAACGAGAATTTCCTTCTCTTGGGCACACAGTTTGCTGGTGGGGTTTTTCTAGGGACCTCTCTCATGCATTTCTTGAGCGATTCTGCTGATACTCTTAGCAATCTCACTACCAAAAAATACCCTTTCTCGTTCATGCTAGCCTCAGCTGGCTATCTTCTAACCATGCTTGGTGATTGCATAGTGATGTTCGTAACAAGGTCAGGTGGTGAAGGAGAAGCTATAGTGCAAGTGGATGAAGAAAGGGTAGCTCAAGAGGATGATAAGGATGTGGCCATGGATGCCGATCACATTCTCTTGAAGACCACGTCTCTCGGGGACACCGTACTACTCATCCTTGCTTTGTGTTTTCATTCGGTTTTTGAGGGTATTGCTGTTGGAGTTGCAGGTAATTAATTAAACCTCTTTCAACAGTTTTTTCAGTACATAGTTTGCCTTAAACACATGTTTCTTCATCCATCCTGCTTTTTCTTAATCGGAACGAAGTTTTTCGTTTCTTTCATTGCAATGAAACCACACGAGATGCATGTGCTGGAAAATTGGAAAAAAAACTCTGATATCAATTGTTGGAATATAGAGGTGCCCACTATTTCAATTGAAAAATTCTAGCCCTTAACTAAGAATTAATTGAAATATTTCAGCCTTTAACTGAAGAACAAAGAACAAAGAGATCAAAGGGTAAAAACCCAATATCTAACTTTTCTTGTCATCTCTCTAATTGTATTTATAGAGGAAATCAAAGGCATTACAAGAACCCTAATTAAACACAAACTCTTAAACTAATCTTATCATAGATAAGATTTAAACTAGAAGTAGAAAAGAACAATCAAAACACATCACTAAATGCTAGAATTTAAATGACTAACATTAATAAAAACTTATCACTAATTTTTAGCGAATTAGAACCAAATTCTTCAACACTCCTCCTTGGTTCCAAGACTGCACATATCTATCTTTTCCTTTAGCTCTTTAATATTGTCTCTCTGTGGGAGTTGATGGTCACTCTCCACTATCTCCCATAAATAGAAAGCCTTCAAATATGCCTCCATCTTCACTCGCCCAAATTCCAAAATTCGACCGATAAACACTGGTGTTTTTGGTGAAAAGAATACAGAATCTATTCTGAAAAATTCAACCGTGATTTGTTGAAAAAAAAGTATAACAATTGCTGATGTGAAGCCTTTGTGCAATTGTTTTAAAGAATTTAAAAAGAGTATAACAATTCTGACCAGTGTTTACTAGTCAGAATTTTGAAATTTGGGCAATGAAGATGGAGACATATTTGAAGGCTTTCTATTTATGGGAGATAGTGGAGAGTGACAATCAACTCTCACAGAGAGACAATATTAAAGAGCTAAAGGAGAAGATAGATATGTGCAGCCTTGAAACCAAGGAGGAGTGTTGAAGAATTTGGTAAGAGTAACTAATCCTTCTACTTCAAGATTTTGTAGAAAAATAAAAAATCTCGTTTTTCACTCAATCCTTTCTAAGATCAAATCAACTTTGATATACCTCACAAAAATCTTCAAAGCCCTTAGCTTTGATTTCCCTTGAAACCTCACTTTTAAACCTTTCAAAGTCTTTAACTTTGATTTCCCTTAAACCTCACTTTTAAACTCTCGTGTTTCACACAATCCCTTTAAAGATCCTAGTAGCTCTGATACCAATTATTGGAAAATTGGAAAAAAACTCTGATACCAATTGTTGGAATGTAGAGGTTCTAAATGATAGAATTTAAAACAATTGCACAAAGGCTTCACAACAGCAATTGTTATACTCTTCTCAAATTCTTTAAAACAATTAAACAAAGGCTTCACAACAACAATTGTTATACTTCTTTTTCAACAAATCACGGTTGAATTTTTCAGAATAGATTCTGTATTCTTTTCACCAAAAACACTAGTGTTTACTGGTTATAATTTTGGAATTTGGGCAGTGAAGATGGAGGCATATTTGAAGGTTTTCTATTTATGGGAGATAATGGAGAGTGACAATTAACTCCCACAGAGAGACAATATTAAAGAGCTAAAGGAGAAGATAGATATGTGCAGCCTTGGAACCAAGGAGGAGTGTTGAAGAATTTGATAAGAGTAACTAATCCTTCTACTTCAAGATTTTGTAGAAAAATAAGAAATCTCGTTTTTCACTCAATCCTTTCTAAAATCAAATCAACTTTGATATACCTCACAAAAATCTTCAAATCTCTTATCTTTGATTTCCCTTAAACCTCACTTTTAAACTTTCGTGTTTCACACAATCCCTTCAAAGATCCTAGTAGCTCTGATACCAATTGTTGGAAAATTGAAAAAAAAACTATAATACCAATTGTTGGAATGTAGAGGTTCTAAATGATATAATTTAAATGACTAACATTAATAAAAAACGTATCACTAATTTGTAGCAGAATTGGAATCAAATTGTTCAACAACATGAAGGTATCATCTGGATTAGGGTTTTGGATAATTAGTCAAGTCACTTCTACAAAATTAGAGAATTTGGGGTCCCCGGCCCTCAACTGTTATTATTAACAATTGTCAAAGGGATATCCTAATGAACTTCCACTGCTTCATTAATTGTAATTGTATATCCTTTGGCAATTTCCATATTTAGCAAGGCTAGCTGATAGGAAATTAAGTTATTAATCAATCAATTTGGACTTGGTAACTTGAGTTCATTGTTAATATTAGTTTTCGTAACTTCTATGATAGTTTATCAATCTGAATCCCATTTCCTTGTGTTATGATGTGGTTAATTCTAACAAATATTTGACAATGAGTTCTTTTCAAGGCGAGGATTGGTTTGACCTAGTAATGGCTGTAAGATTATCTAGGATTTTTTCCCCATTAGGATTATAACATATTCCAGCGTGTCAAATAAACTGTGAGATTTTGTAAGATTAAGTGCATTTAAGATTCAAGTTTGAGAGTTCTCCATATCTATAGTGATTTCAACTATAGTAAGATTTCTTCTCTTCACTTTCGCTTGTAGATGTAAACACATAGCCGAATCATGTAAAATTACAATGCTGTATTTTAATTATTATTTCTTTTCTGTTTGTTTGTTGTGATATTTTTTTTATTTATGTATGCGATCCTTAACACCTTCCCAAAACAATTGATCAATGCAAATGTGGATTGCCTTCATCAATTCATAACTGTAACAATATATGTAAGGGTTATATATTAATCATCCATGCATAATTGCTTCATTGTTAGCTCCAATGCATGCATGCAATGGATGTTTACTGATGAATACACGCACGCACAGGTGCTTTTTATATTTTTGATAGCTGATAACGCATAGTTTGCAAGTACATATAAAACTTGGCAATGGTACTTGTTAGCTTGAGTAGCTAGCTAGGGTTGAGTTGAAAAACTTAGCGAGGAGGTTTCATTTCTTGTTTCATGTTAACACATCAGTGTCACGTGTTTAATTTGTTTTAGGGACTACGGGAGAGGCATGGAGGAATCTTTGGACTATATCACTGCACAAAATATTTGCAGCCATTGGAATGGGAATCGCTTTGCTGAGGATGCTCCCAAAGAGACCATTTCTATTAACTGCGGCATATTCTTTTGCATTTGCTATTTCCAGCCCCATTGGAGTGGGGGTAGGCATTGCCATTGATGCCACTACTCAACCCCAAGCAGCTGATTGGATTTATGCTATCTCTATGGGACTTGCATGTGGAGTTTTTATCTATATCGCCATCAACCATCTCATAGCTAAAGGATACCGTCCACAAGCTAAACTGTTCTTCGACGCTCCATTCTTCAAGTTTGTTGCTGTGCTCCTTGGGGTGGGAGTTATTGCAGTTGTTATGATCTGGGATTAATTAAAACATTAATTCTGCTTCATTTGTGGGAGTTCGTTTTTCCTTCGTTTGTGGTGACAACGTTTCTAATTACTCCTGGCAATTCATGCATGCTTAAGCCATAAAGAGTATGTATAAGCATAAACTTGAAACTACAATTTAATTAAGCTTGTGTTAGTTTTTGTTGATACATTGTAATTGCTAGGGATATATCATGTGATTCGAATCAAATGGTCGCCTCAATTCTCAGATCCCATATATACTTGCCAAAAGCATAAAACGTTACTGATCTGATGAACTTTCTATCTTTTGATTTACAGAATAAAAATTGACTAACAAGCTTGGACATGCTACTATATATAACTAGCTTATATATATATATATAATATTATTATATATATAAATATTATTATATATTATTTTGGTATTTTTTTTGGACAAAAATGATCCATATGTATTTATACTTTTAGATTTTTTTTATTTTTTTATTTTATTTTTTGTACTTATCGTTTTGAAATTTTAATTTATGTCGGTTACATTGTATTTTATTTTTAATTTTTTTTTTATTATTTCCGGTCCCAGAATCTACAGTGTTTTCTGCGCCATAATATCTATATATCTATATATCTATATATATATATATATATATATATATATATATATATCTGTGTGTGTGTGTGTTCTTTTGGTGTTTTTGTTCTTTTGGACAAAAAAATTCATATTTTATATATTTGTGTTTTTAGATTTTGTTTATTTTTTTCATTTTATTTTTGTACTTATCGTTCTGAAATTTTAATTTATGTCGGTTACATTGTATTTTTTATTTTACTGTTCCCAAAAACATCTGTAGCAATCTACGATGTTTTTCTGCGCTTATGATATATATATATCATTAACTATACAATAAAACACGTCCCGGTTTTATTGTGCTAATCCACAGTAACACCTACTATTAATATATATTTTCGTGAAAGACAAACAGTTGTTGAGGTAGCCGAGATGGTCTAAAAAGCATCAGATTAAGGTTCCCTCTGAGGGCATGTGTTCGAATCTCACTCTTAACACATTTTTTTTAGCGAATCCACATTAAAATTAGATTTAATATATATTTTCAAGAAAGATGAACGAATGTTGAGGTGGCTGAGCGGGTTTATGAGGCGGGAGACAAAAATTCCGTTCGAGAGGTTGGGGGTTCAAGTCTCACTCTTGATAGATTTTTATTTTTTTAAAAATATGATTTTTTTAATGATGATGATAATTTTCTTCCTTTTTAATGATGATGATAATTTTATGTTGGTTATTTTGTTGAAACCTATTAGACAGATAAATTTATATCGAATTAAAATTCATATATTTTATAGAAAATTTGCAAGTCACAGGAATTTTGCACAAATTTATCATTTTAACTAAAAATATAATATAAAAAACAATTAATATTTTTTGTGTTGAAAATAATATGGTATCGCCTCATGACGAGACACGGGGTATTGGTTAGTATATATATATATATATATATATATATATATATATATATATATATATATATATATATATATATGTTAATGTCTTGTGCATAGATATAGAAATGCAGAGATAGGATTATCCTACAAGAAGCTAGCGTGGTTGGTGCACCTGCAACTCGAATTCATTATATACACAAGTAAAATCTTTCACATATACACTTCAATGGTTAACTCCTACATAATATTAGTTGATCCTTATTCGTTATAATTGTAACTTCATGATCAAGATCAGGTGATTACTTAAGCTATTTACAGATGAAGAGACTATATATATATATATTAAACAAACTCACTAGATCTCTATATATCGATGTTGCTTGGAAGAAAGGTGGCTTAAATGTCCATCTCTTCCTTGGCTTTTTGATTTTTTTAAGTGCGTGCATGTGGTTGCACATAGGCTATAACCAACCACTGTACATGTCCCAGCGAACAAGTCTTAATTATGAAAATGATCATTAGCATGGAACGTCAAATTGACTCAAAAACAACCTGTTCATTAGCCGCAGAATTGGCAAATGGGATCTCTTTGATTGTTCTGGTCATCCACACCAACGGTTTGATCTTTGAATTCTGTAGCTGAATAAGACAGAGGCTTCGATTTTTATTTGCGGACACGTAGCCCCCAACATATCATTGGAAAATAGTTTTTGGCATTACTTTGATCTTCTATAACCCTGCTATTCTTCAACTTTTCTGGTGGAAGATACATTTCATTACTATATATATGTGGGCACACCAAGCCAAATTTCATTTCCAAGCAGGTAACTTGTTTTTTTGGGAAGATTTTCTTCGAGAAGAATTTTGAATAAAAAGGGTTACTTAGGTTTCTACGAGAAGAATGTTGAATAAAAAGGGTTACTTAGGTTTCTACGAGAAGAATGTTGAATAAAAAGGGTTACTTAGGAAAATAACTACCGTGCTGGCATTTCTTCCAATTAATGGTAAATATTTATGTGATCAAAAAGTTGAGGCAATCGTCCACCATATTATTCAAGATAAAGCACAGGTAAAACTAACTAATTAATTGACTTAGATTACACTCCAAATCCAACATGAACGGACAGTAGGTCATTCTCTTTTTTGTCTTATCTGAGACACCTAATTACCTAATCAACTGGACGGTACTGCTCTGACTATAAGCTATTTGCCTATATAAACAGCTTCCACTGGGTCTAATGATCATATCATTCAAGTAAGAGAAGAAAAGTCTCGAGTTTCACAAATAGCTATCACCTAGCTCCTATCTCCATCCATTTTTCTAGCAAATTTAACTTCACTTTGGCTGGCACGTAAAGCATGGGTGCATCACCAGAAATTCTTCTGACAGTTTTACTCTTTGCCATGAGCTGCGTCTGGGCCTTTCCTGAGGCTGCCAATGCAAAACATGCAGGCATTACGAGGCACTACAAGTTCAACGTACGTGTGTGTATATATATATATATATAACCTAACACTCAGCTTTTGACTAAGTATTTAATAATATGCTTTTATCTTACAGATAAAACTGCAAAATGTCACCCGGTTGTGCCACACTAAGAGCATGGTGACTGTTAATGGAAGGTTCCCGGGGCCTCGCATAGTTGCCAGAGAAGGTGACCGTGTAGTGGTGAAGGTGGTCAGTCATGTTCCGAATAATATCAGCATCCATTGGTATGAAAGTGATCAAGTTTTCTGCTCTGTATGGCAGTACTGTTATTAGTGGATTGATTAACAATGACATGCATGTGGTTAAATTCTATCTATATGATCCGTACGTGCTGAAGGTACTTAACGTGCACTTTTGGTGATGAACTGAACAGGCATGGAATTCGACAGCTTCAAAGTGGATGGGCAGATGGGCCATCATACATCACGCAGTGCCCTATCCAGACAAACCAGACTTACGTGTACAACTTCACCATTACAGGACAACGAGGAACTCTCTTCTGGCATGCTCACATTTCATGGCTCAGAGCTTCTGTCTATGGATCCCTCATCGTCTTCCCCAAGCACAATGTTTCTTACCCCTTCGCCAAACCTCACAAGGAAGTGACTATCATGCTGGGTATTCAATTACCTTCTTTTTATTTTTCTGACGACCTTCTCTTTGTATATTCTAGGGTTGAATATAAACACTTTGGCTTGGTCTAAACAAATCCAGCCAATTGGGTTGTTTTCGTCAATTTTTCTGATTTGATTTTTCTCACAAATATTCTAAATAACTCAGTTATCTTACTCGCCGATTGCTATATATCTTCTCCAAAGTCAAACGAGCTAATTAATAAAGCATTTGGTTGAATATTAAACCACAGGAGAGTGGTTCAATGCTGATTCTGAGGCAGTGATTAGCCAGGCTTTACAGACAGGAGGGGGGCCAAATGTCTCCGACGCCTACACCTTCAATGGATTTCCAGGACCATTGTACAATTGCTCTGCAAATAGTAAGTGATCGAAATACTTGAAAGCTTAATTATTATATATAAACACACACAATTATATATATATATATATATATAAGCTTATCATATTTTCATCATAACTACTTGCAGATACATACAAGCTAAAGGTGATGCCAGGAAAGACATATCTTCTCCGATTGATCAACGCTGCACTCAATGACGAGCTCTTTTTCAGCATTGCAAACCACACATTCACCGTTGTTGAAGTGGATGCGACTTACGTGAAGCCTTTCGAGACAAGCCTTCTGGTTATCACACCAGGGCAGACCACAAATATTCTTCTGAAGACAAAACCCATTGCCCCCAATGCATCATTCTACATGTTAGCACGACCATATTTTACTGGTCAGGGCACATTTGACAACACAACTGGTGCAGGGATACTTGAGTATGAAACCTCTTCAAATTCGACAACTTTTACACCAACCCTTCCTCCGATTAATGCTACAAACGTCGTCGCGAATTTCACAAGAAAACTTCGCAGTTTGGCTAGTTCTCAATTCCCGGTTAATGTGCCTCAAACAGCAGACAAGAAGTTTTTCTTCACAGTTGGTCTAGGAAACAGCCCGTGCCCGAAAAATCAGACCTGTCAAGGGCCTAATGGTACAAAATTTTCAGCTTCTGTTAACAACATCTCCATGGCTCTCCCTTCATCAGCACTCCTTCAATCCTATTTTTTCAAAAAATCAAATGGGGTGTACACCTCTGATTTCCCAAGCTTTCCTCTCCACCCATTCAATTACACAGGGACCCCACCGAATAATACTCTTGTGGTCAATGGTACCAAGCTTGTAGTGCTACCATTTAACGCAAGTGTGGAGGTAGTGATGCAGGGCACTAGCATTTTAGGTGCTGAGAGCCACCCTCTCCATATTCATGGCTTCAATTTCTATGTTGTTGGGGAAGGGTTTGGAAATTTTGATCCCAATAACGACCCCAAAAACTTTAACCTTGTTGATCCTGTTGAAAGGAACACTGTTGGAGTGCCTTCTGGTGGTTGGGTGGCGATTCGTTTTTATGCGGACAATCCAGGTTCGTAGCACTATTTTCTTAATATTAACAATAGTAATTAATAAATCAAAGCACACCCGTTCCTTTTTCATTCTCTTATTTTCATTCATTCTTCTAATGTTCTCTTAATCATATCAACTTATTATTTTTAATCAGATAATTAATAGTATCCAAATGTGTCAACGTAACTTACATTTCCTATATTGGCCGGGTAAGAATTTTTGTTCATTAACGTTATTGATGTGCTGGGACGCAGGAGTATGGTTTATGCACTGCCACTTTGATGTCCATTTGAGCTGGGGCTTAAGGATGGCATGGATTGTGTTGGATGGAACACTCCCCAGCCAGAAGCTTCCTCCTCCACCGTCTGATCTTCCCAAGTGTTGACCAATGCCTATGATCATCTTGTTTTCTTCTTCTTTTGGTTTGCAGATTTTGACTGCTTAAAATTTTGCTGCTGCTGCTTTCCTTGAAAAATAGGATTTCTCTGTATTTCCGGCTTGCTATTCTCAGAAACTGACTATGGAGTTCATTGTAAGAGAAAACTTGCGGGAGGTTTTGTATTACAGAGTTCATTGCTCTTCGTTGGAGCATGAATAAAAATTGTTGGTTGATGAAATTATTTACATCCTTAATTCACGAAACTTTACTTTTGAATCGTCAACTATGCCCTTGTCCTGAATGACAAGCAAACTAAATCGACAGACTAATTAAGTTACACCACGTATCATCAACCAGAAGCGACAAGCAGTCTAATCATGAGAGGGAAAGCGAGAGAAGAATTTATAGAGTGGGCTCGTCATCTGCTGTTTGCTAGTGGAAATTGAAGAGCAGAGACTGGAAATTCACAAAGAAAATACTCAAAATTCATGCCAAAATGAGACCAGCTATATCCATGAACATTCATCTAATTTCAGTACCGATGGCATTTTTGAACAGTCATCATTAAGCAAATGCAAAATAGGATGATCCTCAGCATTTGCACTATCAAGCTCATAGAAAAAGCTTGACGTAATGTAGCAGCTTGTATATAAATTAACAAAATTTTTATAAAACAAACTAAAAAAGCTCTTACATCACTGTGGACTCGTCATTTTTTGTTTGTGCGTCGCACGAGTTCGTCCGCCTTTTTTTTCTTCTCTTTTTTGAACAGTTATTTAAAGAACCCCCCCGAAAATGACAAAAAACATCGCCAGACCGAGGGGCTCCGTGGTCATTACGTACATCGGACCGGACCGGTCCAGTCCGCCGGTCTTCTCCTTGTTACGTACATCGGAACAGGGGCAGACCGGTAATTGACCTAATTTTTATTATTTCTTTCGTTGGCTGTCAGTGCATGCTGGGTATGCGCCAGATGATTTTCCGCCCCACGTCCTGTTTAGGTGGCGCGTGCGGCGTATTACGGTGGCCGTAGACATGATTCAGGAGTCTCTCTCGATGTGCCTTCGCGTGCTCTTCCTCACGCGGCGATGCGTTTTACCTAAACATGTCCGTGGACGCGGCGGCGGCCGGTTAAAGCTGTCGGCCACGTTCCTCTCTCTCCTGCATGTAAAAGTGCAGGAGAGTCCCCTAGTTTAGTGTAGTATTTTGAAAATTTTAGAAAGGAAAATACATGAATGCCCTTAGTGGGTTAGAATTAGGTTAAGGGTGTTGTAGTAATTGTACAAGCTAGTTAATATAAATAGAAAAGAAAAGGAAAAGAAAAGAAAAAGAGAAGTAATCTGAAATTTGAGAGAGAGAATCGGGAAGAGAGGAAGAAAGAAGAAGAAGAAGAGAAAAGAGGGAAAGATAAGAGGAAGAGAAAGGAAGAAGGAGAAATAAGTTGTTAAGGTAATGTGTGTGTTTTATTATGTATAAATGTGATTATTAGCTATGATTTTGCTTGTATGGGTTGTTAGGGTTTGAGAATTTTATTTGGGTTTGATTGATGAATTAAGAGAGATGTTAAGGGTTGAATGTGTTGGGTAATAGTTTAATTAGTTTGATTGTAGATGATTTTGAAGTTTTGAGATGTTTGGTTTAAGAAAATATTGAGAAAAATGGTGAATAATGTTGATAAATTTCGAAATCCCTTGCTGGAAATTCTGGGCTGAGGTTGAAGATGAAAAAATGTCATTTTGGTCCTTTTGTGAAAATTACAGTTTGGTCCCCGAACTTTGGAAAGATTATAGTTTGGTCCCTGGGGTGAAATTCGAGATTCTGGACAGAATTGAGGATGAATTATGGACAAAATTTCAGTATAGTTGTGAATTTAAGAGGAGTTCAATTTAGTCCTTCAATTTGGTAAAATTACGATTTGACCCTAAAAATATGAGAAAAATTCAGAATGGTCCCTAGGTGAAATAATAACATTTCAGATTGGTTTGATAGATAATTGAAGATCATTTGATGGATTATTATCAATTTTATGGGTTAGGTATTTGGAATTAGATTTCGGAAGAAATCTTTGATTTAAGTTTTACAAAGAAATGGATAGTTTGATTCAAAAACACATAGGATTATGATTTGAACTCTTAGATATGTTATTAAAAGTATTTTACTTCTTTTGAGTCATTTTGAGTATATCTTCTTTTATATATTTAGATAATCCCGATACTCTACCTGCGGGACATCAGTAAAGTTTCATCAACATTCTGCTTTTGGAACTTGTCTGCTTTGGAGTTCGGTGAGTGGATAACATTTAATATGCATGAGAAATAATATAAATATTTGAATTTTCTAGTATGAATTGGATTATGCTTTTTTATACCTTGATTATATTCTGATACGATAAAGCATAATCATTTGTTGAATATACGTTCTTGATATGAGCCTATATCTGTTTGTGAAATGATAGCTCCTCATTTGATTGATACCATGAGTTGAGCCTTGAGATATGAATATGTTTGTTTGATTATAAGATATGCCTATGGTATGCCAGTCAGAATACCCATGCTAACAGGGTAGTGTTAGCCTTTGTGCACATCGTATCTGAAACCCTAGTTGGTCGGGGGAGTCACCAACCTGTGTGGACTGATCATCCCACAGTACGGAGCCTCATGCTCATTGCATTCTGATTTTCTGACGAGCTTTACCTATTGAATTCTTGTTATGACCTATTTGAGAAACCATCACATGTTTGTTATGACCTATTTGAGAGACTTGTTGTAAGAACTTCGAGCCTATTTGTTAATATACTTCTCTTTGCTATATTTATCTCGTATGTGTATATTGGATATTATCTACTCACTGAGTTGTTGAACTCACCCCCTCATTATTCATTATTTTCAGGGTCGTAGCTTGCTAGCAGGTCATTTTTGTCCTACTCTTGGAACCTGCTATTTTGGTTGTAGTCGACACTTTTTGTTCATATGTCTAGTTAGTGCTCCACAAGTAAAACAATATGTAATCAACTCTTGTGTAAAGACAATCGATTATGTTATAAAGTTTACTTTGATATTTCCGCTACGTTATGTTATAGAGTTTGCTTTGATATTTCCGCTGCGTTGAACTATGAATATGAATGATGAGTTTGTGTAAGTTTGGGTTCGCATAGGTGTGGGACCTTGGAGGGGGACCATGCCTATGTGCCGGTCACGGATCCAGGACTCGAGTCGTGACATTTAGTTACTTTTCACTTAGGTCCCTTGACTTTCAATTTTGTTTTTTGTCCTGATTGTTGTTATATAAGTTTTGATTTAGTTTGATTGTGTCCTCCGATTGGAATTGATTGAAGGTCAATGTTTCACTTTGGTCTTCTTTTTAATTTTTGGATCAGGTTTAAATAATTCAATAAATACAGTACATAATTTTCGATTTCTTCAATTTGATCCTTTTATTAAAATTGATAATATATTTAATTTTCATTTTGGCCCTTATACTTTTAATTTTGGATTTTAAATTTAATTTTAATTTTAAATTTAATTTTATGTTAGATCTTTTGTTCAAGTTCTTACAATTTCTTTAGTCTTTCATTTATTTATTTATTCTTTCATAGTACTACTACTACTACTACTACTACTACTACTACTAATAATAATAATAATAATAATATTTTAATTGTTTTTCTTGCTTACTATTTTGTTTATGTTTTTTATTTTTTTCCTCATTATAACTTGATAATTTTTATTATTTTGATAGTGATAACAACAATAATTTTAGATGTTAAGACTTCAATTTTGCTATTGTTATAATATAGTATGTTAATCTATTTCATTATATTAAAGTTTGCATATATAAATATTATATTTTAATTTTGATCCAACAAATCTTATAAATATTATATTTTAATCTCAACAGCTATAAAAATTATTTGTTCCGCCCGCACTATGCCCGCAACGTAGTGCGGACATTTAGTTAGTAAAAATTTAACGAAAATGTGATTTTACTCTCTTTCTTTACAATACATTACTCTTTTAAATAGTGTTTTGTTTTTCTTTTTTCTCTCTTTCATTTTTCATTTTTTATCTATAATATTTCTATAGTTTTAATTTCACATTTCCATATTAGATTTATTAAACGTTGAGTTTCATAATTTATTTTAATTTATTTCTTACAAGGTTATCTTTATAGAACATTGACAGTCTCTTTTACTTTACTGTCTTTGAATTCTCTGCACACCCATTTCATTTCTAAGCAATATGTCTATATATAGACTTTACATGATTCTATCTAAGGAAGTTTGTTGGCTAATTGACTTTTATATCAATTACAATTTTTTTTTTACTAAAATACAACAATTTGATTTACTCAATGCATGATTCTTGGCTTGATTTATTTCTGCGAATGACTACCAGAATCAATGCATGATTCTTGTCTTGATTGCTTCGGTAATTTGCTTTGTGTTGATTGTTGCTCTTGTGTGAAATCGCCTTCCTTAATACACCCCCATAAAAATATCCTTCCATTGATAAGACAAATTTTGGCTAGTAAGAAATCATTACGCTCACGGGATAGGGATTTCGTCAACAAGTTAGCCAATTGATCTAGAGTGTGCACATGACTTATCGTGAGTGTCCCTTTTTGAACATGATCATAGACAAAGCGAAGATCAATTTGAATATGTTTCAAACGAGAATGTTGGACTGGATTGAAGAGGAGATAAGTTGCTCCAAGACTATCACAAAGAAGAGATGTTCATTGTTTCAGGGGAAAAACCAAGTTCTTGAAGGAGGGCAAACAACCATAGTGATTTAGAGGCTTTATTTACAAGAGCTCTATATTCGACTTTCGTAGTAGATTGGGCAAAAACTCTTTGTTTGTTGGATTTTTATGAGATGGGATTACAACCCAGAAATGTAATATAGGCTGATATAGAGGATCGGTCATCAACATCACTAGCCTACCGATATCACTGATGGTGGTGAAGAAGGGAGTTGTATTTTGTTAATGTTAAAACCATGAAAAATGGTTTTTTTTGAGATATCAAAAAAAGTCTTTTTGCTGCAATCCAATGAGTGATAATAAGCTTATGTATAAATTGTGACAATTTATTGAAAGAGAAGAATATGTCAAGACGAGTAAGGGAGAGATACTAGAGATTGCTGATGAGCAACTGGTAAACAGTGTTATACACTACAACTATGCTTTTCCATTATAGCCATGCCATCTAAGATTGAGAAGTTGACAATGGAGTAAAGACATCCTTTATAACAACCATGTGTGTACTGTCCAAAGGTCACAAATATATTTGTGTTGGAAGAGGAAGATGCTAGTAGTGGTTGCACAACTTTCATAGTGAGAAAAAAGTGAAGAGAGCCCATGTCTTTCAAGGAGAATTGTGCACCAAGTTAAAGAACAACATGAGATACAAACCCTTGATCATTTTCCGTAAGGACCGGATCATCTACATAAACAAGAAGATAGTACGTAACAGAATCATAATGATAAATAAAGAGAGATGGATCAACCCTAGAAGTGTGAAGCCCAAGTGCTAGGATAGACTATTTCAAGGTAGAATACCATGCGCTGAGTACTTGTTTTAGTTCATAAATCATCTTACATAACCTGCACATATAATTAGGGTAATGTAAATATTTAAAGCCAGGAGGCTGCAACATGTAGATAGTTTCCTTCAGAGTGCCATGCAAAAAAGCATTGTTTACATCTATTTGTTTCAAAGGCCATCCATTCATCATTGCAATGCTCAACATGGTCTAGATAGTGGCCGGTTTAACCACTGGGCTAAAAGTTTCATCAAAGTCAAGGCCTGAACGCTAGTGGCAACCTTTTGCAACCTGTCGGACTTTGAATATATCCACTGAGCCATCACCTTTGTGTTTAATTCTGAAAACCCATTTGCAACAGACGAGGTTGCAGTTTTTCGGTGGTTTAAATAAGGTTTAAGTGTTATGCCGTATGAGAAGTATCAGTTTAGTGGACATGGCATCACACCATTCAGGGTGAGAGAGAGCTTGACTCATACATGTGGGTTCTAAAGGGGACGAAAGAGATTGTTTGGAGACAACATTAAATTAATTTGCTTGGTTTTATAGATATTGTTCATAGATGGTGGTCATTGAGTGAGTGCGAGTGGAGAAAGGGTTATTTTATGAATCGGAGATAGTAGGGATAAAGGGGCAACGTGAGCAAGCTCATGAGAACTTGCAACATGAAATGAATTTGAAGGCAAAGTATGCCGAGTGTCAAACAAGGTGATGATAATGAAATAGGGAGATGAAATAGAAGAAGAAGGTGTACCTGGAGGAGATGTAGAAATGACAGCACCATGGTCCAAACTTGCAGAGGGGATAATGGAGTGGAGTTATGGAAGTAGGAGAGGGGGAACATGAAGTGGAGTTATGGGGGGAGTTGGTGGAATGCCGTGTTTTTGAAGGGGAGGAGGTTTGCAATTCATCAAAAGTTATATGTCGAGATATATAAATTCAACCCGTTAAGGGGTCTAGGCATTTGTAAGCATTTTGTGTTTGAGAATACCCAATGAAAATGCAGGAGAAGGATTTTGGTTGCATTTTATGCTTATTATATGGCTGAGTAAGATCATAACATAAACACCCAAATTTTCTCAACTTGAGATAATTTGGGCATTGACCAAAAAGAGCCTCAAATGGGGATTTGTTATGGAGAAGAGGACTTGGGTGACTATTTATGAGATAGATGGCAGTTTTGAATGCATAAGGCCAGTAAGATAAGGGTAAGGAAGCATCATGATGTAAGGTAAGACCGGTTTCAACAAGGTGACGATGATGACGCTCAAAGACACCATTTTGTTGGGGAGTATTTGGTGGTGGTGTAATGACTTACACTATGAGTAGAGAGATAAGGTTTTAATGTATAAATTCACTGTCGTTGTCTGAGTACAAATTTTGATTTTTGATTTAAACCTTGTTTTAACAATTATCTGAAATTACTAAAAAATACTAGAGACAAGTGATTTTGCAGACATTGGGTAAAACCATATATATTTGGTAAAATGGTCCACAAAAATAAGATAATAGTGCACACCATCAGAATCCACAATAGGAGAGGGTCCCCAAACATTGGTGAATAATATCTCTAGTGGAGAGTGACCTTGAAGACTTGTGGAGCCAAAAGGTTGTTTATGCGATTTACTTAGAGAACATGAAGTACAAGAGGAGGGTAATTTGTGTGTTGATTTCTTTGTGGTGAAGGGAAGGGAAAATAGATGACCAAGGCGTTTGTGCCATCTATTAATTGAAGTTCATTCATGAATATAAACAACCATTTTGGGAGTGGAAGAGAGCATCCTTGAGTTTTGAAACATATAGAAGCCATTTTCACATGCTCCTCTTAGTAGTGTCACCCCCGTGAACTTGTCCTTCACAAGAAAATAGAATAAGTGAAGTTTAATAAAAACATTATTATGGTTGGTGAAATGATGAACTAAAATGAGATTTTTTTTTTAAATATTATGAACACATGGTGTGTTTTTTTGGAACAGGAACTAAAGTTTTTTTTTTGAATTTTTATTTTCAATTTCATCCATAAAAATTAAGTTTGTTGGTAATTGTACTTCATAAAGTTTTTCAATTTAATTTTTATGAGGCTTTTCCAATCTCATTACCTGAATCGCGGGCTCGAAAAGTTAACTCAATTGACTCTTTTTTTTTCTAATTAATTTTTTTCTTAGTTTTTTCTTTTAATATTGGGCTAATTAGAAATTGGATTTCATGACTTGTTTAGCCTTTTCTTCTATGAGATTATCGTCATCTCATTGTTTTTTCGTTAAAATAAATCTGACCGCAGCATAATACGAGCATATTATATTATTATTCACTTAGATTCATAAGATACTAGATACTAGTATCTAGTATCTTATCGCAACATAATTTTCATATGGGATATTAGATACTAGTTTCTTTCCCTTTTTATGAATGCAATGTCCTTGTCATGCCCAGGAATCAACATGCTATTTGACCGCTCTTTATTGCATATATTTTTTTTCTAGCAAAAGAATTAATAATACATGTTCTTATAATGTTTTTTTTATATAAGTTTTTAAGTGTAAATAATTTTTTTTTATATATAATTAATTAAATAAAAAATTATTTGTCTGAATAATAATAAAAAATATCAGTAATAACTATTTTTTTGAAAAATCAAGAAACAAATATGGATTGATCATAATATTTGATCTCACAATATAAAATATTACATGATTGTATTTTCTAAAATTATTTATTAAATTTATTTTTTATTCAATCAAAAGATAGTTAAAATAGAGACACACATAAGAATAAATGATAAAAATAAAAGAAATCTTATGCATGACTATAAATATTAGAAATATAATAGAAAATAATTATTTTTATGTTTCAAAATAAATTTCATCTATATAAAATGAAATAATTTAATCATAGTCTCTATTCAAGAGTTTAAGTAAGCAAAATAAAAAAAATATAAAGGAGAGATACTAATTGAAATATAAATTAAAAGATTATTTCATAAAAAAATACATATTAAAAAAATTATCAATTGAAGAATAAAAAAGCAACAATAGTTTAGGTGTCGCAAAGAGGTTTGAATGAAATAAAAAAAAACAACTTGACTCATAGCCCAATTGATACAACCATATTATTTGATAGTTTCACCCATATTTATCTAGTGTTTTGCATAAGTTTTGTGTATAAAATGTCTTAATATTTTTTGTTTTGTGTTTTGAAAGCATTTTTGGATGAAATATGAAAAAAAAGGTAATTAGAGTCATTGACATATTTGACCTTTAGTTGATGTTTTGTGCATAGCGAAAGCTCTAGAGATCGAAATGAAGAGATTTTAGTGGCATTAAAAATCTAACATCCACACCTTTCTATAAAGATAAGGGAAAAAATAAAATAAGAAACAACATGGAAATGGCATCCCTCAGATTCCAATATTGCAATTTGCCGTTGTCGATCTTTGGATGTTTTAACTTAAATATCTGGAGCTACAAATGTCAGATTGATGCAAACCCTATTTTGTTGGATTCCAGACTCAAATACCTATGAAAGATCCAAATTTTAGCTAAACAAATTATACCAACTTAAGGAAGAACTATTTTGTAAAATATAAACTAAGGTTTCTAAGCATATATAAAGGAGGAGAGGCAACAAAGAAGGATTTGACCAGCACAAAAGAAAACAAAAATCTCCCTCCAATCCTTAAATCATGTTTTCTTTTATTTTTTTAATTAATTGTTCAACAGACATGCAAGGATAAACACTTTTTCTAGGTTGAAAGGATACAAAAACCTTTAGATTTCAAGAATTGTGAGATCTATTTTACTTTTTTTTACTAGTTTATATGATGAATATGTTTGTTCTCCTATTCTTATTTTTCCTATGATTGTTTATTTAATTTCTAAGAGCGAACTCTAAGTTATTATTGTAGACAATCTATTACTAAGTTTGATATAAAAAACGAGAGTTGTGGTATATGAACTTGTGAAGCGATTGAGTTAATAATTGTTGACATATAATGTCATACTTTGTATGTTTTATATATTTTGATGATAACAATAAAAATAAAATGGACTAATAATATGCTTGGATGAGATTAAGCTATAAACAGGTATTATACATAGAATACATCAACAAGCATAATGGAGTACACGAAGAAGTCACTCCAGGAAGTCCAAGATGCAAACAAGTGAAGACTTAGAATAAGTGTTCATTTTAGTGCTTTATGTAAATCTCTATTTCTAACTTGATAGCAAAAATTAAAATGAACTCACACACTTCACACTGAATGCATTAAAAGGATTTGATGATTATAGGTTTAAGTCATAATCATTCGGTTCAAGAAATTCAGAAAAGATAATTTGTCAAAATTGCCTTTCTACATGAACCGGTCGACCGCTTGGGTTATCCGTTGTGAACCGGTCGACCGCTTGATATGACAGTTGCATTCAAACGGCTATAAACGGCTAGTTTCAAACGGCTATACTTTGAAACTTATAAATAGGCCTCTTAATTGCAAACTTCAAGACACACAACTTCTATATCTTATAGTGAGGCAATTAGTAGTGCATAAACACCTTCATATCATCAATCCTCATTAATACTCATATTTGTGTTTAATTCTTCATATCCTAACACAAAGAGTATTTCTCATTCTCACTACACTTAAACACCTTCAAACATTCTAAGTGCTATTAAGTGAGATAAAGAGATCATAGATCTTCATTTGTAATATCTACACTATTAAGAGTGTATTGTTGTTTTACAAAAACAACCATTGTGAAACTCTTGAGAGTTGAGTATAAAACTCTTGGTATTGGTGAGGGAACATCACCAAGGAAAAATCTTGAAGAGGGTACATCTTCAAGTGGGAAAAAGAAAATCTTGAAGAGGGCATATCTTCAAGTGGTGTAAAAGTCTTGGTGTGGATTCATCAAGCGGGATTTGTAATCTTGTTACTTGGATTAGTAAGAGAGTACAATACTCAAGTACGAGTTGGTACTTGAGTCGTGGATGTAGGCTTGCCGAACCACGTTAAAAACCGAGTTAGCAATCTCTCTCTCTTATCTCTTTACTTTAAAGTAATTAATTTTAAGATTGCATTATTTATTGTATTGTTGCTTTAATCCGTGAATTTCAACAATAATTATGGCGGATCTATGTTATTAATATTAGGGAGAAAATTCAATCAAATAAAACATAGATTGCGGACTATTATGTTTCTTAATTGATGAATTTATATAGTTCTTAAGGATATCATTGAATTAAATTACTAGTGCAGACACTATGGTTGTTTGATGGTTAGGGCAAGTTATAAGACAAATCCATTAATGAACCAATGTTAAGAAGAGATAAATATTCAGAATATAAATTGATATATCATTTCCATAATCAGTTCTGATTTTTATAGGTGGATATTGACTTGTGACCAAGGTTTGTTTTATTGATAAATTTTGGTTTTGTTTAATTTTTGTTTATTTTTCTTTTCCTTTGTGTTAGACTAGACAAACTCCAACTACCCCCTAATTGTATAATATATAGTACAAAAATCTAAACTAAAATGTCCTCGTGGGATCGACCCCTTATTTGCTCTATACTATCTTGTGTAATTTGTTTTAAGGTAGGGTAATTAATTTATGCGACTGCGATATCACAACACCAATAAAGTTTAAAAAGTGGTTTAAAAGAAAGCTGAAATTAAAAATAAATAAAGGCGACCAAGCTGGATTTTTTAGGAGAGGTGAGTGGAAAGAAGTAAAAAAAAGGAAGGCTAGAGAACAACAAACCACCTCGTCTCTACTACCACACACAACACCAAAAAAAGGAGGAAATGGGGGTGCTTTAAAAGATATGATAAAAGAGGAAGTCATACCATTAAAATGCATTTCACTTGTCTCCTAAAAGATATGGGTGTATGTGTACATCATATGCCAACAACTTTTTAAGTTTTGATATTAATTAATAAAAACTTAAAAGACAAAATTACCCCTAGTGGTTATTGAATTAACAAAAAAAAACATGAAAAATGCCCTTGAACTCATGTTTTATTTTTTTATTGTAAAGATAAAAATATTGATGCAACTATATTGTTTGATATTTTAACCCACATTTACCTAGTGTTTTGCCTATGTTTTGTGTATAGACTGCCTTGAAAGTCTTTGTGATATGCTTTGAAGGTGTTTTTGGATGAAAGATGCAAAATGCGGTAATTAGAGGTGAGATTTGACCCTCAGTTGATGTTTTGTGCATAACAGAAGCTATAGAGATCGAAATGAAGTGATTCTAGTGACATTAGAAATATAACATCCATTTCTTTCTTGAAATTTATTTCAAGAAAAAAAAAAGATCATGGAAATTGAAGTCATCAAAGTCAAATTTCAGAATCTCCCACTATTGACCCTTATCCATTTCAATTTGAATATCCCAAACTATAGGACTACAGGTGCCCAATTGATGAAAACTCAATTGTTTTGGATTCATGACTCATGTATCTATCAACGCTCTAAATAACATAAAAAAACAAGTTCATATGAGAGAGATAACAACTGAATTTTGGCAGTAAACAGGTTTCGTGAAAAAAACGAGTTCCAATTACTTTTTGAAGCATCTAAATTGATATCAAAGTTTTTATTTCAGCAATTCATCACCTCTAAGTCAATGCATCTAAAAAAATAGCCTGCACTCAAGATAACCTTAATGAACTTTACGAGCTCACACTCAAGATAACCTCATAAAAAAACCCCTAATATAACAAAGCTTATGGGCCAATAATTTGATGTCAAATGATGAAACTAAAAAATATCAATTTCATAAAAAGAAGTTGAGAGACAAAACTAAGTCAACCCCAATTAACTCAACAAACCCATCACCCTTGGTATAAAATCAAGATAAGAAGATATTAGACTTTTAAAATAATACCATAACAAAAAAATATCAAAAAGTTAAAAACATGTTGAGAAATCCAAGTTAGTTTTAGGTTAACTTGATTAACCCGCACCTAGGATAACCCTGGTTAAAGAAAAACAAAAAAAAAAATCATAAAGCTTAAGAGCCAATAATGGAATGCTAAAAGGATGAGATTGCAAAAAAATCGCCTAACTCGTAACCAAAAATATAAGATCAGGATAACCAAATAAAAAAAATTGGAACAAAAAATGAAGTTCAAGGCTTAATAACCAAAATGTCAAATGATTTTTTTAATATTTATTAATAAAAGTACATGAAAACAATCTTAAATTTTTATCATAAGACCGAGATTATATTATAGAATGATAAACACTTGAATATAACAAAGTACAATTTTAAACAAAATAAATTTAAAATATAAACAATGATGAGCTTGGTATAATTAATGAAAAAATAATAATTAGATACTAAATTGATTATTATTTTTAAGAAAAAAAATGATAAAATAATAATTAAAAGAACAAGTACTCATATCAAATAAAAAAACTAAATAGAACAAGATTCAATTAAACTACTTGATCCTTTTCTTATTAGCGTATTCATGCAGCTCGACCAGTTAACTCCAATTCATTTGCTTTCCTCATCAGGGATAATGTTCTTACCTCTTTATTTCTTAGTCTATTGTTATTCCATCTTTTTGATACACCTCTTTAACTTCACAATAGAAAAAAATCATTTTTAATCCAAATCTGACTTGTCTGTTCAATAGTTCTTTTGCTATTCATGATTTGAAACTCTCATTAGATGTCCCCAAACTTCCTGGTATGCCTTCATTGAGTTAGAGGCATGGGCCTTACTGGTGTTTCTGATATATTTGAAATATTAACAAAGAATTCATTAGTACTGTGTATCCATGCTTGCAACTTTGGGTGGTTGTGAGTGTCTTTTTGATAGCCACAAGCTTGAGAATGCATGTAATTTGTCAATAACTTCAAGCACAGTGGCTTGATGGGTCACACTGAACTAGGTTTGCATATGCCTCTATCAATAGGTTTTACAACAAGAGGATAATTGCAAGAACTTAGGCTCCAACTTGCTCTTCTTGCCGTGAATTTGATGATATAGGGGTGACACTTTTTTTTTGAAATTTTGTAACTACCAATAGTTACTGTGGGAATTATAAAGATCCCAACAGTTAAGATTCAAAGATTCAAAGAACAAGAAGAATAGTGGGCAATCAATTGACAAAAATCAAGAGCAAAATTGTTTGTAAGGTTATTACCATCCCTTTAATTTTATTTTTAGATAAATTCAAAGCATTACATGAATAAGAACCCTAATCAAACATAAAATCCTTCACTATACTTATCCTAGATAAGATTTAAAACTAAGAGTAGAAAAGAATAATCAAAACACATCACTAATACTGAAATTAAATACTAAACATTAATAAAAACTTATCCCTAATCTAGGTGCTATTTTGGAGTCAAATTCTTCAACACTCCTCCTTGGTTCCAAAACTACACTCGCCAATCATCTCCTATAAATCCTCAAACCTGTCTTTATCTAAGGGTTTGGTAAATAGATCAGCCAGCTGCTGGTTTGAGGGGCAATATTCCATATCTAATTCCTTTTCTTGATGAAATTGCCTTATTGCATGATACTTAATTTTCATGCGTTTGGTTTTTTCATGAAATACAGAGTTTTTAGAGATTGCAATTGTTGATGTATTGTCATAAAACAAAACATGGGACTTATTTGTTACCTACTTTTCAAGGCCTTACAGGTGAAGATCCCCATAAGTACTTAAAGGAATTTCATGTTGTTTGTTCAACCATGAAGCTGCAAGGAGTGAGTAAGGAACAAATCAAATTGAGGGCTTTTCCATTCTCATTGGTAGACAAAGCAAATTGGTTGTACTACCTTCCTTCAAGGTCAATAAGGACATGGAACAAATTGAAGAGAAATTTTATGGAAAAATTCTTTCCAACTTCAAGGGTTGGAACAATGACAAAAGACATTAGTGAGATTTGCCAAAATAATGGAGAAACTTTGTATGAGTATTGAGAACATTTTAATCTACTAGTTACTAGTTGCCCACGCCACCAAATTTCTAATTAATTATTACTGCAATATTTTTATGAAGGATTATTGGATATGAACAAAAACATGATAGATGTTGCAAGTGGGGGAGCACTTGTAGAAAAGACTTCGGAAGCAGCAAGAAATTTAATTTCTATGATGGCAGCAAATTCACAACAATTTGGAATTAGAAGTGACCACAATCCTAGAAAGATAAGTGAGGTGAGTCATTCTAATCTTGAAACGCAACTTTCAGAACTAACCTCTATTGTTAAGTAGGTAGTTTTGGGATAGGTTAGATAGACTAGAGTTTGTGGTATTTGTGCTTTTCTAGATCACTCTACTGACTACAAGAGGATGTAATTCCTCAAGTGAATATAATTCCTTAAGTGAATGTTGTAAGTGGGTTTAGTAACCAGCCAGGGAACCGTGACCCATATTCAGATCAGTACAACCCAAGGAGAGACCATCAAAACCTGCGATATGGACAACTCTATAATCGACAACAATTCGTTTCTTTTGGTTAAAATAAAGTAGCCCCTCCACCTTACCAAACATCAAGCTCAGGTATGTCTCTAGAGGAAATTGTCAAGTCCTTAGCAACTAACACCCATTTGTTTCAGTAGGAGACATGAGCTAGCATCCAAAATTTAGAAATTCAAGTGTCACAACTGAGAACGTCATTAGGCAAAATGAAGGCTAACAAGGGTAAGTTACCAGCTCAACTGGAAATTAACCCATAAGAAAATGTTAATTCAATAGTTCTTAGAAGTGGTAAGGAGGTGAAGACCTCATTACCAAGGCTGACAGAACCGATGGAAGCTAGAAAGGAAGGAAACACACCACTTGAGACTCCTTTGCCAAAGTCAAGTAATGAGATAAGTATTGAATCAACTTTGTATAAGCCAAATACATTAGTTGTACCTCCATTTCCTAGCAGGTTGGCGACCACAAAGAAAGAAGAAGGGGAGCATGAATTGTTTGAAACCTTTCAGAAGGTTGTGATCAACATTCCATTATTGCATCAATCAAGCAAATTCCACGTTATGCCAAGTTTCTCAAGGAGTTGTGCACCAACAAGACGAGGTTAAGAAATAAAGAAAAAATTAGAGTTGTAGAGAATGTGTCAATAGTAATACAAAGAAAATTGCCTAAAAATGCAAGGATCCATGTATGTTTACTATTTCATGTGTGATTGAAAATTATGCTAGATTTAGGAGCATCGGTAAATGTTATGCCTCTTTCAATCTACAAAGTTTTGAATTTAGGACCTTTACAGGAAACAAGGGTAATGATTCAAGTCGCAGATAGGTCTAACGCATATCCAGAAGGTATAGTTGAGGATTTTCTGTATATAGTAAATGAATTAATTTTTCCTGCAAATTTTTATAGCATTGGCATGGATGATGATTGTGCTTTAAATTCAACTCATATATTGTTAAGTAGACCATTCATGAAAACAACCAGGACGAAGATTGATATGCATAAGGGTACTTTATCTTTTGTGTTTGATGGAGAAACAATAACATTTAATATTTCTGATGCTATGTTATATCCTGATGAATTTGAATATGTTTTTCATATTGATGTTATTGATCCCATTGTGTAAGATGATTTTGAGCTGAATCTTATGAAGGATAAGTTGAACTTAGTGTTGCAACAAAGTAAGACAAATAAGGATGCAAATAGGGAAATTGATGAAGACATGAAAAAAACAATTATATCATTACATTCATTGCCTAAAATATCTAACATGTGGACTAGCTTACCTGTTGAATTACCAAGTTCACATGTTAAAGATCTACTTTTTATTGTGCAAGCACCAAAGCTAGCTTTAACAACTTTGCCCACACATTTGAAGTATGTGTACTTAGGAGAAGATGAAATATTGCCAATCATTACTGTAAATGATCTAACTAAAGTTCATGTGGAAAGATTTTTTAGGGTTTTGAGGGAACACAAGACAACAATTGGTTAGACATTGACAAACATTAAAGGGACCAATCCTACACTTTGTATGCACAAACATTTGCTTAACAGTGATGCCAAACTCGTGAGGGAACCTCAGCACAAATTGAATCCATCAATGAAGGAGGTTGTTATGAAAGAAATTTTGAAGTTATTGGACTAAGGGATTATTTGTCCAATATCTATTGTTTATGGGTCAGTCCGGTGCATGTAATTCATAAGAAGACCAATTTACCTCTTGTTCCCAATGAACAAAATGAATTTATCCCCATGAGAGTGTAGAATGGGTGGAGAATCTGTAATAATTTCAGGAAGTTGAATGCTCACACAAGAAAGGATCACTTCCCAATTCCTTTCATAGATGAAATGCTTGAAAGACTAACAGATAAGTCATTTTTCTATTTCTTAGACGGATTTTCTGGTTATTATCAAATAATTATAGCTCTAGAAGACCAAGAAAAAACAACTTTTACTTGTCCATTTGGAACATTTGCTTATCGATGTATGCCTTTTGGATTGTGCAATGCCCCAGGTACATTTCAAAGATGTATGATGAGCATATTTTTTTTTTACTTGATTGAAAATTGCATTGAAATTTTTATGGATGACTTTACTGTTTATGGAAATTCTTTCGATCAATGTTTAGATCACTTAACTAAGTTTTTGAAGTGATATATTAGCACAAACTTGGTTTTAAACTATGAAAAATGTCATTTCATTGTCCAACAAGGGATGGTTTTGGTTCATGTGGTTTCGACTATAGGTATTGAGGTTGACAAAGCAAAAGTTGATTTGATTACAAGTTTACCCTATCCTACTAATGTTAGGGAGATTTTTAGTTTTCTTGTTCATGTAGGTTTGTACAGGCGATTTATCAAGGATTTACTGAAGATTGCACAACCACTATCTCAACTATTGCAAAAGGTTGTGACTTTCAACTTTGAAGCAAGTTGAAAAAATAACATTTGAGAAATTGAAGGAGCTCCTCACCTTAGGACCAATCGTACAACCACTAAATTGGGAGTTGCGCTTTGAAATCATGTATGATGCAAGTAAACTTGCCATAAGAGCTGTACTTAGCAAACGAGATGAAAAGAAAAGCCATGTTATTTGCTATGCTTCAAGGACATTAAACTCGGTTCAATGCAATTATTCAACAATAGAAAAAAGAGCTTTTAGCTATTGTGTTTTCCTTGTACAAGTTTAGATCATATTTGTTAAGATCTAAAGTGACTATTTTCTCATATCATGCACCCCTTAGGTATATCAAAGAAGGAATCCAAACTGAGACTTATACGTTGATTTTACTGTTGTAAGAGTTTGATTTGGAAATCAAGGATACAAAAGGAGTTGACAATTCCGTGGTAGACCATATGAGCACAATTGTGAAAGAGAAAGATATGTTGTCAATTGCCGAGACATTCCCTGATGAGCAACTATTGCATTTACAAGGTAAAGAACCATGGTATGCTGACTTTATTAATTTTTTGCTTACATGAATCTTACCTAATGAATTAAATAAAGCAAAAAAGGACAAAATAAAGAATGACTCCAAGTATTAATATGGGATTAGCCATATGTTTGGAAATTACATTCAGATCAAGTTATCCAAATATGTGTACCAAATGATGAAATTTATTTCATTCTTATTTATTGTCATTATTATGCATGTGGTGGACATTTTGGACCCAAATGAACAACAAAGAAAATTTTAAACAGTGGATTTTATTGGGAAACTCTTTTTAAAGATGCCTACCAATTTTGTAAGAGTTGTGAAAAATGTCAAAATATGGGTAGTTTATCCCGTAGGAATGAAATGCTATAAAATTCTATTTTATACTGTGAAATTTTTGACGTATAAGGCATGGATGTTATGGGACCTTTCCCTAGTTCTTTTGGTTTAGTTTATATTCTACTTGTTGTGGATTATGTGTCAAAATGGGTAGAAGCAAAACCTACCTATACTAAGGATTCTAAACTTGTTGTAGGATTTCTCAAGTCTAATATTTTTAGTAAGTTTGGAATTCCTAGAGCAATAATAACTAATAAGTGATCAAGGTACCCTTTTCTGCAACCGAATTGTAGAAACATTGATGTGAAAATATAGAGTCCACCACCGAGTAGCCACAACATATCATCCACAAACCAATGGATAAGCTGAAGTTTTAAATCGGGAAATTAAGAATATCCTTGAGAAGACTATAAGCCCCAACCGAAAGGACTGGAGTTTATGTTTGGAAGATGCACCGTGGGCATACTAAACGACATACAAAACTCCAATTAGGATGTCACCATATAGGTTGGTATTCGGTAAGTTGTGTCATTTACCTATCGTAATTCAACATCGTGCTTATTGGGAAGAGAAACAATGTAACTTGGATGCTAAAGAAGCTAGAATAGAAAGAAAGTTACAACTCCAGGAGTTGGAGGATATTTGGTTGGAAGCTTATGATAATGCATTGTGGTACAATGAGAGAACAAAATAACTTCATGATAAGTTACTACTTCGAAAACAATTTTCTATTAGTCAAAAGTTATTACTTTTAAATTCTAGGTTGAAATTCATGCCAGGTAAGTTAAGATCTAGATGGGTTGGACCATTTTTTATAGTGAATATTTTTCCAAATGGTGTTATTGAAATTCAGAGTCTGGAAACTAACAAGATTTTTAAGGTGAATGATCATAGACTTAAGCCTTGTATTAATGATTTTGATGGCTCTAATATGAAGGAGATACAATTGATCCATCCAATTTACCAAGATTAATGCTGTAGAAGGACATTGTCTAACCAAAGACAATAAAGAAAGGCACTTTTGGGAGGCAACCCATCTATGGTGGTGCACCACAATGAATAAAGATTTCTTTTCCATTGGATTCCTTTTATTGTTTTCTCTATTTATATTTAATAAGATTTTAATTTGTTTTTCCTCATTCATTCTCTCAGATTGGTGCTTCATTCAGTTTCCACTCCGGTTAGATATACAAAGAAATGCTCCATTGAAGGCCAGTAATACAAAGAGTAATCATGGTAGTTTTATCCTTTCCCTTCTCTCTTCACTGAATTTACTTGCATACATTGAGGTCAATGTACATATTTAGTGTAGGGGGGATGCATTCCTTAAAATATGTCTAAAATTTTGAATTAAAAAAAGTACAAAAGAAGTTTTTTTTTCTCGGGCAAGTTTATTTTGTTTTGAATGTTAATGTCATGAATGACTTTTCAGTTGAACTCAAGAAAAATCATAACATGAATGAATGATGAACTTGCTTCTTAAAGGTTATTTAGTCAAACAATATTATTTGGAGTAAAAGTACCTGAATGTGATAGACACAAGCCTATGAGATTTTGAGCCTAATGATCAAAACATCCATATCAGTCTTTATTTTCCTTTCATGCGTGATGTTCTTGCATTTGTTTTGTCTCTCTAGAACTTGCCATGATTCTTTTCGAGATCACATTGATACATGCATGCAGAAACATGATTAAGACATTCTTTGTTATATGCCACATATAGCCTTTCAACCCACTTTTGAATTAAAATTCCAGTTGCGAACCCTTTTGAGCTGATGATTTTTTTCCTTGATAACCCATATTACAAGCCTTACCACTTATCTCACCCAATTCGTAGGGACCAGTGGAGTATGATACATAATTATAGGAGCATGAGACTACCTGGAAGTTGGGAGAGTTTTGAAAGGTGACGTGCTATGGTAGAGAAATGCCATAGATTGTTACTCTAAAGTACTTTTAGTATATTAGTGAAAATATTAGTTCTATTGATTGCTTCATCCCTAATGACACATCAATATATATTCAATCATGGGCTGGAGAAAAGGTGTGAAGAAAATATGGAAATTATAAGAATCCATGACAAAAAGCTAAGCTTTCTATTTGATAGCAACCATTTGTTATTATCATTGATTCCTCAACAAATTTTAATAAGAGGTTAACAATCGTCCCTTAAGTTGAATGCAAATGTTTTTTGTGAGTGATAAAGTATCTAGTAACAAAGGATATAGTGGGTTTGATATCTTTAAGTTTAAAGAAGGGATGGATGGAGTATTTGAGGCTTCATTTCAAACTCAGGGTATTTCGCTCCATTTGTCTCAATGGCTTTTAAGCTACTTTACCCCAAAAAAATACCCTACCTTAAACCGAGCCCCAATACAACCCTTCTAAAGAACTTATCATTTATGTAATGCATGTAATCTAGGTGGTGGATAGTGAGATGATTTGCGAGCCTCTGATAGATCACTTACATTGGAAGAAATTTGAGTGAAACACTAACCTTTCAAACAGGTGAGAATGGAGAGATTATTTCTATGAGGTCTTTGCATTCAATTATTTTATTTTCAAATAAAAAATGCTTGCTAAGCATTTCTTTTAAGTTGTGTAGACTGTTGTTCATGAAATATTATGGTGGTTTAAGAGTTTGATTGTTCTTAGTTGATGACATTGCACTTTCTTTCGGAAAAGTAGATTTGAATCTTGCCCGAGGACGAGCAAAAACTAAGTGTGGGGGAATTTGACAAGTGGAAAATACACATCTATTTGTATTCCTTTTACATTATTCTTTTTTACATCTTTCAAGCTTATTTCAACATATTGAAAGTTATTTTATGGGTTTAACATGTTTAAAGACTTTGTGGATTACTTGCTATAAAATACAAAATTTTGCACTTTATATTTCGGACCTTTATTTCATGTTTAAGGTTTTAATTCCTAAAGAGGAGTTTCAAAATTGGAATTGTAGCTATAAATCTTGCTAGAAAAGTATTGTAAGTAGAAATTCAATGTAGATTTGGGCATCCAATTGGAACAACAATGTCAGCCTTGACTTTGTTCGTGCACCAACACTGAACTGGGCATATATAGAGCATATGATATCGAAATCAAGTGATTCAAAATCTCTATTCATATAAAAATTTAGATCTGCAACTTTTATGAAGGGGGGATAAAAGTAAGGAAAAATCACATGAGCATAAAAAGCTTGGTGCAAGATGGATGGCAAGATGTGTTTCCTAATATGTCAAAGATTAGAGAGATTTTCTCTACAACATTTATCTCATACGTTTTAGATTGAGTAAAAACATTAGGGATATAAAAGGAAAGATACATGCAAGCAAGGGACACTTTTCCTCCTTCTATATTATTTTTCAGATCTAACAGCAGCTGACAAAGGCATGAGCAGTTGATTCACTTTCTCAGTTCAAATGAGAAAGCATCCATCTTCATTATTGGTTGTGAGAAGTAGAATTTCCATTGTAATTATTACACTTTCAAGTATTTATTTATCTTTGTCCAAAATTTAAGCTATTGATTTTGGATTCATGCTTATGGAATTGGTTCGATATGGTTTATGTGCTTTCTATGTTTCTTTCAATCCGTAATTGTTGTGGGGAACAAGAATAAGAAGCAAGTAAATTAATTTGATTGTCTTATCTATCAAATTAATTTATTTAGGATGAATAGGACGAGTAGATCAAGCTTTTGAACATTGGCTAGGAATAAATTGCATAGATCTTGATCTTAAGGCTACCGTTAAGGGAAGAAGGACTACATCTCAATACTTAATTCACTCGATGATAAGGCACTAATTAGAAGTTTATTTTGATTAGTTTAACATGCTTCTAGATTTTATTTAGCGTTAATAGAAGTCTAATTTACTTGTTTGATTTGAAATGATATTAATTTAACTTCTATGATCAATCGATTTATAAGAATGGAATAATCACCCTTTTGAACCGAGTAGTCAACATCTTGATTAACCTTCGTTAATATTTAATACTTTTATTTATTTAATTCGTATTCATTCAAACCACCCCCCTTCTTTTGAATTTGGTATTTTTAGGAAAATAAATTAATTTCTCTTGGGTTTGACAAGGTCTTTACCACCACTCTACTAAAATTATCGTTCTGGTGATAGTGAAATCAAAATTAATTTGTGGAGGTTTCAACAACCATTAGAGAGCATCAGGCCCTTGACAGTCTTGGTGACTTCAATCCCCAAGAAATAATGCACAAAGCCTAAATCCCTGATTTTGAATTTTGAATTCAGTAAGGTAATCAAGTGGCGAAGGAACATGGACTTGTTCCTAGTAAGCAAAAGGTTATCCACATACACAAACAAGTAAATAAGATCATGACCATCAGAGTAAATAAACAAAGAGGTGTCAGTAGTAGAGACATGAAAACCTAGAAAATGAGATAATCACTGAGTCTAGTATACCATGCTCGGAGAGCCTACTTAAACCATAGATTAGAGTGCGGTGAGAAAAACCATGAGAGGATAAAGTACGGTGAGAAAAACCAGTGGTTGTTCCGAATACACCTCTTTTTGAACAATCCCATTCAAGATAGCATTGTAAATATCAAGTTGATGAATAAACACCTACGGGTCACAAAAATAGTAAGTACTAACCTCATAGTGGCATGTTTAACAACTGGACTGAAAGTCTCGAGGTAGTTTATTCCTTCTTGTTGAGTGAACCCTCAGGCAATAAGATGAGCTTTATAACTGTCAATACTATGATCCGCTTGCCTAATGATTTTATAGACCTAGGGCTTGCCAAAAACATTCATAGAGGAATAGTAAGGAACTAGAGTCCACATACCATTTGATTGCAAGGCTTGAATCTCATCTTATATACTTGCTGCCATGCTGAATGTTGAGAAGCTTCTTTGAATGTGAGAGGTTCACACTCAAGAGAAGCAACATACACGGTATCAGTGGATTGAGCAACACACACGGTATTGTGACACGATATTAATGTGTGTGTGTGTGTGTATGTGTGTATCATGCACATCACGACTATTATTATTAAGAAAAAAGCTAAAACAACTCGCTCAAACACTGTACACACACTCACAAAACACTATGGATTACAATAGTGTACTAATGATTTCGCCTTTCAATATGCCTCAGCCCTTGCTTTAGGATCAGGGGTATTATTGAATTGTTCACGGGACTAGTTGACATTATCAGATTGTTTGAAGCTAGTTGTATTTTTCCTTTAGTTTTCAACAGTAAAATAACCATAATATCCATGAATAAGATAAAAATGCACAGGAACGGTCGGAGGCATTAAGGTTATTGCACATATGTTTTTAAATAGCTAAATACAAATTTACCCGCATATATATATATATATATATATATATATATATATATATAAATGACCTATTTATTATTTCCAAGAAATAATAATTTGCTATCAGTATTATAAAATATTTTTAAAATAATAACATGAGGAATAAATCTTAAAAAATATAAAAAAATAATTTCTTTTTCGAACAATAATTACAATGTCATCGATAATATGAAAAATAATAATTAGAATATTAATTATGTATAATAATATTTATAATGATAGCTATAATAAGTATGACAAAAATTCATTAGTCAATGTTATTTTTTTGAAAAATAACTTCTGCTTCTTTTTTATGTATGATATTTCATATCTCATATTAAAACAAATATACGAAACCACACGTTGACAAGACGGGTAGCAAAATTGTGCCAAATTATCTACGATAATAAAATAAAAAAATTACCCTACATTTCGCCACAGTCGACACCATTTTTTTTAACACGAAACAAAATTGTTAATGGTCCTAAATTTTTATATATATTATTTTTGTGATTTTTTCCTTAAAAAATAGGAGACTAATTATATATTGTGATAGTTTTTTTATATTAACGTCTTAAAATATTTATAAAAAAAATGAACTAACTTTTCCTTAAAAATCTCACATGAATTTAATCTTAGCATTCTAAATTTTTTAATATAATAATATGAAGAAAAGATCTGAAAAATGATCTTTGATAAATTTTAGCAGTTGTATATTTGCTGTCCATCAAATAAATTATTTCGCAAATAGTTAAAACATGTCCAACAAATAATTAGTACGTTGCAGACAACAAATAAAATATCTTTAGTCAATTTGATCAATTGTGATTTTTCTATTTACTAAGTAAATTATTACTAAAGTAGTTAAAACAAAACAATCAATCAAATTATTTTCTGCATAAAATAAATCATCTATTTGTGCTACAATTCAATGATTGTAATTTTACTATTTTCTAATGAAAAAATCCATGGAACAAAGAAAAAAAACACAACAATCACATAATTTTTTTTTATTCCAATTTTACAATCTACCAATTAAATAATTATCAAAACAATTTTAACTATAGCAACATTCAATCACTTTTAGGTGGAAAAAAGTCATTTTTTAACAGAATTTATAAATTATAATTTTACCAATTCAATATTAAAATAAAAAATTACAACACACATAAAATCAATCAATTTCTTACATAGAAAAAAAACATAACACGCGGGCAAATTGACTAGTTTATATTAAACAAACTCACTAGATCTCTATATATCGATGTTGCTTGGAAGAAAGGTGGCTTAAATGTTTTTCTTTTCCCTGGCTTTTTGATTTTTTAAGTGCGTGTGTGTGGTTGCACATAGGTTATCACCAACCACTGTACATGTCCCAGCGAGCAAATCTTAATTATGAAAATGATCATTAGCATGGAACGTTAAACTGACTCAAAAACAACCTGTTCATTAGCCGCAGAATTGGCAAATGGGATCCTTTGATTGTTCTGGTCATCCACACCAACGGTTTAATCTGTGAACTCTGTTGTTGAATAAGACAGAGGCTTCGATTTTTATTTACAGACACGTACGTAGCCCCCAACATATCATTGGAACATAGTTTTTGGCATTACTTTGATCTTCTATAACCCTCCTATTCTTCAACTTTTCTGGTGGAAGATACGTTTCATCACTATATATATGTGGGCACACCAAGTCAAATTTCATTTCCAAGCAAGTAACTTGTTTTTTTGGGTAGATTTTCTTCGAGAAGAATTTTGAATAAAAAGGGTTACTTAGGTTTCTACGAGAAGAATGCTGAATAAAAAGAACTACCATGCTGGCATTTCTTCCAATTAATGGTAAATATTTATGTGATCAAAAAGTTGAGGTAATCGTCCACCATATTATTCAAGATAAAGCACAGGTAAAACTAACTAATTAATTGACTTTGATTACACTCCAAATCCAACGTGAACCGACAGTAGGTCATTCTCTTTTTTGTCTTATATGAGACACCTAATTCCCTCATCAACCGGACGGTACTGCTCTGACTATAAGCTATTTGCCTATATAAACAGCTTCCACTGGGTCTAATGATCATATCATTCAAGTAAGAGAAGCAAAGTCTCGAGTTTCACAAATAGCTATCACCTAGCTCCTATCTCCATCCATTTTTCTAGCAAATTTAACTTCACTTTGGCTGGCACGTAAAGCATGGGTGCATCACCAGAAATTCTTCTGACAGTTTTACTCTTTGCCATGAGCTGCGTCTGGGCCTTTCCTGAGGCTGCCAATGCAAAACATGCAGGCATTACGAGGCACTACAAGTTCAACGTACGTGTGTGTATATATATATATATAACCTAACACTCAGCTTTTGACTAAGTATTTAATAATATGCTTTTATCTTACAGATAAAACTGCAAAATGTCACCCGGTTGTGCCACACTAAGAGCATGGTGACTGTTAATGGAAGGTTCCCGGGGCCTCGCATAGTTGCCAGAGAAGGTGACCGTGTAGTGGTGAAGGTGGTCAGTCATGTTCCGAATAATATCAGCATCCATTGGTATGAAAGTGATCAAGTTTTCTGCTCTGTATGGCAGTACTGTTATTAGTGGATTGATTAACAATGACATGCATGTGGTTAAATTCTATCTATATGATCCGTACGTGCTGAAGGTACTTAACGTGCACTTTTGGTGATGAACTGAACAGGCATGGAATTCGACAGCTTCAAAGTGGATGGGCAGATGGGCCATCATACATCACGCAGTGCCCTATCCAGACAAACCAGACTTACGTGTACAACTTCACCATTACAGGACAACGAGGAACTCTCTTCTGGCATGCTCACATTTCATGGCTCAGAGCTTCTGTCTATGGATCCCTCATCGTCTTCCCCAAGCACAATGTTTCTTACCCCTTCGCCAAACCTCACAAGGAAGTGACTATCATGCTGGGTATTCAATTACCTTCTTTTTATTTTTCTGACGACCTTCTCTTTGTATATTCTAGGGTTGAATATAAACACTTTGGCTTGGTCTAAACAAATCCAGCCAATTGGGTTGTTTTCGTCAATTTTTCTGATTTGATTTTTCTCACAAATATTCTAAATAACTCAGTTATCTTACTCGCCGATTGCTATATATCTTCTCCAAAGTCAAACGAGCTAATTAATAAAGCATTTGGTTGAATATTAAACCACAGGAGAGTGGTTCAATGCTGATTCTGAGGCAGTGATTAGCCAGGCTTTACAGACAGGAGGGGGGCCAAATGTCTCCGACGCCTACACCTTCAATGGATTTCCAGGACCATTGTACAATTGCTCTGCAAATAGTAAGTGATCGAAATACTTGAAAGCTTAATTATTATATATAAACACACACAATTATATATATATATATATAAGCTTATCATATTTTCATCATAACTACTTGCAGATACATACAAGCTAAAGGTGATGCCAGGAAAGACATATCTTCTCCGATTGATCAACGCTGCACTCAATGACGAGCTCTTTTTCAGCATTGCAAACCACACATTCACCGTTGTTGAAGTGGATGCGACTTACGTGAAGCCTTTCGAGACAAGCCTTCTGGTTATCACACCAGGGCAGACCACAAATATTCTTCTGAAGACAAAACCCATTGCCCCCAATGCATCATTCTACATGTTAGCACGACCATATTTTACTGGTCAGGGCACATTTGACAACACAACTGGTGCAGGGATACTTGAGTATGAAACCTCTTCAAATTCGACAACTTTTACACCAACCCTTCCTCCGATTAATGCTACAAACGTCGTCGCGAATTTCACAAGAAAACTTCGCAGTTTGGCTAGTTCTCAATTCCCGGTTAATGTGCCTCAAACAGCAGACAAGAAGTTTTTCTTCACAGTTGGTCTAGGAAACAGCCCGTGCCCGAAAAATCAGACCTGTCAAGGGCCTAATGGTACAAAATTTTCAGCTTCTGTTAACAACATCTCCATGGCTCTCCCTTCATCAGCACTCCTTCAATCCTATTTTTTCAAAAAATCAAATGGGGTGTACACCTCTGATTTCCCAAGCTTTCCTCTCCACCCATTCAATTACACAGGGACCCCACCGAATAATACTCTTGTGGTCAATGGTACCAAGCTTGTAGTGCTACCATTTAACGCAAGTGTGGAGGTAGTGATGCAGGGCACTAGCATTTTAGGTGCTGAGAGCCACCCTCTCCATATTCATGGCTTCAATTTCTATGTTGTTGGGGAAGGGTTTGGAAATTTTGATCCCAATAACGACCCCAAAAACTTTAACCTTGTTGATCCTGTTGAAAGGAACACTGTTGGAGTGCCTTCTGGTGGTTGGGTGGCGATTCGTTTTTATGCGGACAATCCAGGTTCGTAGCACTATTTTCTTAATATTAACAATAGTAATTAATAAATCAAAGCACACCCGTTCCTTTTTCATTCTCTTATTTTCATTCATTCTTCTAATGTTCTCTTAATCATATCAACTTATTATTTTTAATCAGATAATTAATAGTATCCAAATGTGTCAACGTAACTTACATTTCCTATATTGGCCGGGTAAGAATTTTTGTTCATTAACGTTATTGATGTGCTGGGACGCAGGAGTATGGTTTATGCACTGCCACTTTGATGTCCATTTGAGCTGGGGCTTAAGGATGGCATGGATTGTGTTGGATGGAACACTCCCCAGCCAGAAGCTTCCTCCTCCACCGTCTGATCTTCCCAAGTGTTGACCAATGCCTATGATCATCTTGTTTTCTTCTTCTTTTGGTTTGCAGATTTTGACTGCTTAAAATTTTGCTGCTGCTGCTTTCCTTGAAAAATAGGATTTCTCTGTATTTCCGGCTTGCTATTCTCAGAAACTGACTATGGAGTTCATTGTAAGAGAAAACTTGCGGGAGGTTTTGTATTACAGAGTTCATTGCTCTTCGTTGGAGCATGAATAAAAATTGTTGGTTGATGAAATTATTTACATCCTTAATTCACGAAACTTTACTTTTGAATCGTCAACTATGCCCTTGTCCTGAATGACAAGCAAACTAAATCGACAGACTAATTAAGTTACACCACGTATCATCAACCAGAAGCGACAAGCGGTCTAATCATGAGAGGGAAAGCGAGAGAAGAATTTATTGAGCGGGCTCTATATTTCTCGAGTATTATATTTTCATTTTATTGATTGTATATGATACACTTTATAGGCATAAATTTATATCACAATAGAAAACTAAATATACAAGGAAGTCTGGAAGTAATTGTACAAGAATCAATTAATCTATTTCAAGGAACAAATATATAATCTTATACCTATACAATCCCTAAATAATCGAGATGAAATCTCAACACTCCATCTAAAGTTGGTGAATAGATGTCACACATGCCCAACTTATATAAAAGCTTTGAGAACACTCAATTTGAGACTGCTTTGGTGAGAATCTCAACCAATTGATCCTCAAAACAAATCTTAGGCAACTCCACAATTTTTTCTTCCAATTTCTCTTTAATGAAGAATCTATCCACCTCGACATGTTTTGTACGATCATGTTGCACTAGGTTATGAGCAATATCACATGCTGCTTTGTTATCATAGTATAGTTGAATTGGTTGCTGAGATTGGTAACCTAGGTCCTGTAAAAGAAGTCTTAGTCACAATGCCTCACAAAGACCAAGGGCCATACTTCTGAATTTAGCTTCTACACTAGAGCGAATAACCACATTCTGTTTATCGCTTCTCCATGTAACAAGATTACCTCCTACAAAGGTGAAGTAACCAGAAGTAGATCGTCGATCATCTATAGCTCCATCCTAGTCAGCATCATATGTCTATGCTTTGGGTGATCTGCATTTTTAGTGAACAAAATCCCCTTTCCTCGAGTAGCCTTCAAAAACCTTAAAATTCACATAACTGCATTCATATGTTGTTCTTTAGGATTATGCATATACTGGCTAACAATACTCAAAAACCTTAAAATTCTCATAACAAGATTACCTCCTACAAAGGTGAAGTAAACAGAAGTAGATCGTCGATCATCTATAGCTCCATCCTAGTCGGCATCACTATATATGTCTATGCTTTGGGTGATCTGCATTTTTAGTGAACAAAATCCTGTTTCCTCGAGTAGCCTTCAAAAACCTTAAAATTCTCATAACTGCATTCATATGTTGTTCTTCAGGATTATGCATAAATTGGCTAACAATATTTAATGTGTATGCTAAATTTGGTCGTGTGTGTGCTAAATACATCAATATGACTACAAGTCTTTGATATCTTCCCTTATCAACAGGTATCAGGTCGGACTTGACACATAACTTCAAACATTCTTCCACTGGTGTTTCAACTGGCTGACATGCTAACATACCAGTCTCTTGTAATAAATCTAAGACATATTTTATTTGAGACAGAAAGATCTTTTTATTAAATCGAGACACTTCTATCCCAAGAAAATATTTTAGATAACCTAAATCTTTCATTTCAAATTCTTTGGACAAGTAATTTTGTAGAGCCTTCCTTTCTTCAGGATCATTTCCTATAACCACCATTTCATCCACATATATAATAAGTGCAATGATCTTACCCTGTTGTTTCAAGAATAAAGTTTCATTTGAATTGCTTTAATGATAGCCAACCAAAAGCTATCATAGATCTTGTGAACCTTCCAAACCATGCTCTCGGAGATTACTTCAATCCATACAATAATTTTTTAATCTGCAAACCTTTTGACTATATCTTATTGGTATCATGCATCCCAGTAGAAGATCCATGTAAAATTATTCAGATAACTCTCCATGTAGAAAGGCATTATGTACATTAAATTGTTGTAAGACCAATCCAAGTTCACAACTAAAGATAACAGATTGTATTGATTTTAGCTACAGGTGCAAATGTCTCCGTGTAATCGATCCTATAAGTTTGTGTATAACCTTTTGCCACCAGTCTTGCTTTGAAACGTTCAATTGTACCATCATCTTTGTACTTTATAGTGTAAATCCATCGACATCCAACTGATTTTTTTCCTAGTGGAGGATCAGTTGTTCCCAGGTTTCATTTTTGTGTAAGGATTTCATCCCCTCATTCATAGCTGCTTTCCACCTGCGATCAACTAAGGCTTCCTACACACTGTTAGGAATAGATATAATACATAATTGATTTACAAATAACATATTTGATTCAAACAACTGATGGTTAGACACATAATGACACATGGGGTATTTAATTTTGCTAGAAAGTTCAGGTTCATATGTTGGTTTAGGAATACCTCTAGTGTGATGAAGTGGTAAATGTTTTAGAAATGGTTCAGAAACAGCAAATGATTGGTTTGGTATTATGCAAGGGCTTAACTCAGACAGAGGAGCAACGTCTTCAACTTCTATACTTTTATCACCATTTGTATCTAAAGGCATACCTATTAAGTCCAATTCCCCTACTCCATGATTGACTGGGCCAACTTGTGAGTTATCACCACTTGAATCCAATGTTAGGCCACTTCGATCCAAGTTGTGCACATCCAAGTTACGAGATTCAGATGTAGGAAATTCACTATTATGATTTAGAACATCATAATCTAGCATCTAAATTTCCTTCTGGTTCTCCTCTTGAAGTTCAATCTCACAGGAAAATATACATTAAGTCCTCATGGAAAACAACATCCATTATGATAAACATTCGTAAAGTTGGAGGATGATAACATTTGTACCCTTTTTGATGTGTAGCATATCCAAGGAAAAAACATCGTAACTCTCGAGGAGTCAACTTGTTGCACTAATATTACAAATGCCATACACCCAAAGATATGAGGAGGCAAATTCGAGATTATTAGGGCTACAATCGCATCACTAAGAGCTTGGAATAGTGTCTAAAAGTTAATAGGGTTAGAGGGCACCCGGTTGATCAAATATATTGTAGAGTTAAGTGTTTCTCCTTAATGGGATAAAGGCATATGAGCTTTTATTAGTGAAGCTCGAACAACCTCCAACAAGTGTTGATTTTTTTGCTCTGCAACCCCATTCTACTAGGTGTATTGGAACTAGTAGTTTGAATAATAATTTTGTATGTTTCCAAATACTGTTTAAGTTCAGAACTTTTATATTCTCCTTCATTGTCACTGCGAACAACCTGAATTTGTGCATTATATTGAGTTTCAATCATTTTATGAAACTTCTAAAATAACAAATTCACTTCACCTTTGGATGTCATCAAGTATAACTATGTCATTCTGGTATAATCATCAATAAAAATAACAAACCAATGCGATCCACTTAAAGTGGTAACTTTAGATGGACCTAAGACAACAGAGTGTATAACCATAAAAGGGAGTGGACTTTTATTCAAACATAACTGAAATGAAGCACGATGACTCTTTGTCAGTTCACAAACATCACAATGGAAACTAGAAATATAAAATCTTCCAAAAACAATAGGGAATATTTTCTTCAGATACCCAAAGGAGGCATGCCCTAGACGTCGATGCCATGACCATATTTCATTTTTTTTCTCCCCCTCAGAGCCATCAACTATTAAGGCTTTTTGTAACTCGCTTAACTTATTGCCACCGGGTCCAAGAAATATGGCTTCCCTTGCCTAATACCATACCCAATTGTCTACTTTGTTCGAATGTCCTTAAACACACAAAAATGAGACCATAAAATTACAATACAATATAAAGTTTTGGTTATTTGAGAAACTATTAGAATAAGTTCTAATCTAGTGATGGAACCACTAAAACAGAGTCTAAATTCAAAGTATTAGTGAGAGTCACGGATCCTTCCCAATAACTGGGGTTGAAGCACCATTGGTAGTGGAAACACATTTTTATAAGGATGAATTTAGAGATTAGACCTGTCTAGAATCAATTGTCAAATGATCTGTAGCGCCAAAATCAATTATCCATGTACTATTAACAACACGTGTAGAAATATTTAAAACCTTAACACTATTATTTATAGTTAACATTAGTGCAAATCCCTTTTCAGTAACATCATCCTTAGATTTTGTTTATGCAGGCCTTTTTGAATTCTTCTTCCGTGTATCATGACTATGACCCCACCATTCTAGATACCCCCTAAAAGTTCAAAATACTGACTTTTGGTATGATCAGTCTGATTGCATCAGGTGCATTTGTAGGTAGACTTGTCGCTGCCATTATTGGTCTTGGGATGGTTCTGCTAGTTTTGATTAAATCGGTTGTCTAGCAACCATGGTTGAAGTTTCTAGATTTCCAGGTCTGGTCACCATGGCTGAAGCTTATGAATCCCCATATTCCTCTTTTAAAGTTGCATGACTGACTACCTCTCGTCGGACCAAAAAATAACATCCTTCTAAGTTTGGAACTAGTTCCTTGCGTAGTATTTCACCATGAATTTGTTCAAATTCATCATTCAATCTAGCAAGGAAGATGTGTACCCTAAGTCGCTCAATGGATTTTTTGTATGCAATAATGTCTTCAAGATCTGTTAGTTCTCGGAAAATCTCATAGCACACATCTTCCTTGCGTGACTACTTTATCATAGTGTTCTAATTCTCGGAAAATCTCAGTTAGTTCTCCATATTATTTAGACAAAAATTTTCTGCTTTGTTTTGCAGTGAAGACCTTTTGGTTTAAGGCAAAAACTTTCAACTCATCACTTCCATCATAAAAGGCCTTTGACATAACACTCCAGATTTCATACGCAGTAGGTAAGCGTAGGTAACGCTTTATAATTTATGGAGTCATGGACATCAACAACCACCTCTTCACTTTTTGATTTTCAACATACCATTTTTTATATCCATCATTTGTTTCTGCAGGTGGCTTTGTTTTGCCACGAATGTAGGAGAGTTTCTCCCTTTAGTAATATGCATCTCCATCAGCTGGGACCAAATATCATAATTTGATGCAATGAGAATGATTCCTGCATTAAAAACACCCTCAGATTGAACAACAACAGGGACTGATTTTGTCCCACATGATTCAATACTTTTTCACCCATCTTTATGTACTGGAGAGGAGAAAAGGAATGATGGAATTTGGTTTGGTAATGGGTATGTTTCTGGGTTTGGTGATGGATCTGTTTTTGAGTTTGGTTTGGTTTCACAGTTTCAAGGTTGTGAGGCTTTGTCCAGGCAATGAAACCAGCAAAAGAAGAAAGAAAATTTCAGAGACAAAGGTGGGTTTAAGAAAAGAGAAAAAATTGTTGAGGCAGAGGTTTCACACCTTGCTCTGATACCATGTGTTTTTCCATAATTATATTTTCTACTTATTGATTGAATATGAATTATACACTTTATAGGTACAAACCTATATCACAATAGGAAACTAAATATACAACGAAATATGGAAATAATTACAGGAATCAATTAACCTATTTCAAGGAACAAATATATGATCTTACACCTATACAATCCCTAATTAATCGATATAAAATCTCAACAGGCTCGTCCTTTCAGAGGATCTGCTGCTTGCTAGTGGAAATTGAAGAGCTGAGACTGGAAATTCATAAAGCAAATGCTCAAAATTCATGCCAAAATGAGACCAACTATATACATGAACATTCATCTCCGCAGACCAACATTTTCATGATCTGCATTACCTGTTGAGAGGGTTGCACTATGTGCTTACATGATCGCATGTTTTCCATTTAAAATTTCAGCAATTGTGGAGTTTTTGAGAAATCTACAGTTTCTTTCAATCCTCCAGGACCAGATGATCCAAGGATGCTTTCACATAATTTCAGAACTGATGGCATTTTTGAGACAATCATCATATAGTAAATACAAAATAGGATGATCCTCATGCATTTGGACTTGGACTATCAAGCTCACAGAAAAAGCTTGATGTAATGTAACAACTTGACATATAAATTAACAAAAATATTATACAATACACTAAAAGAGATAATGATGTCATGCGTGGGTTACTATGTACTCTAAGACAAAATCATTGTGGATTACAATAATATTGTTCAATTTTCGGGCCGGTTTAGTTCAGATCGTTTGGGTCGCCAACTTTGTGGGTTTTTCTTCTCTTTGCACAGTAAAATAATGTTTTTATCCCTAGAAAAGACAAAAAACGGGTTCTAAGTGAAAGGGCTCCGCAGTAATTGCACAATTTCAGTCCGGTCCGTTCCGCCGCACATTTTGATCTTTCTATATTTCTTTGCATAGTAAAATAACAATTATATTCCTCAAAAAAGACAAAAATCAACTCCGGATGGAAGGGGTGCCACAGGAATTTCATATTTTTTTAATATGGCTAAATACAGATAAGACAAAATAGATGACTTGGGCATGGGGGCAGACTGATAATTGACCTTCATTATTTATTAATTTCTCACAATTCTGTCAGCGCATGTGACACACTCACACGACAATATTCGACCTCATGCCCTATTCGGGAGGTGTGTGAGGACTGTTATGGTAGACGAAAATGAGGTTCCGACATCTCCGACGATGCGTCACCGTGTGGTCGTCCTCCTGTCGCGACGCATTTTGGCCAACGATGGCCTTAGCCGTGCTGGTAGCCGGTTAAAATGTTTTTTTTACTTTTCTCTCTCTCCTGCACGCTAAAGTGCAAGAGAAGCCCCCGGTTTTATGAGATTGTCACTTTAGTCCCTTCACTTATAATTTTGCTTATGACCTTGATTTCAATTATATAAGTTTTTAATTATTTCAATTGGGTTCTTCGATTGAAATTCATTATATATTTAGGTTGCACTTCGATCCACCTTCTTTTAATTTCCGAATTGGGTTTAAATACCTTAATATATTCGATACATAAGTTTTGATTTGTTCAATTTCGTCCTTAAATTGAAATTGATAATATATTTGGTTTTTTTTTTCTGGACCTTATACTTTTAATTTTTATTTTAATCCCTTTATTGCTTTTATATTTCTAGAATAATCCCTATTTTGTCCATGTATATATGAGTGTGCTTTTAGCTTAGGTTTTTAATTTTTATTATTTTCTTATTTGTTGAGGTGGTAATTTTTAAAAAAATTTAGCTCTTAAATTTTATTTTGTGTGTATGATCATTTAAAAATTGCTATTTTTGTTTTCTCTCTCTCTCTCTCTCTTCTTCTTTTAGTTTTTTTTCGTTTTTTTTTTCAATTTTCAAGTCAAATGAATATTTTTAACCTCATAGTTTTTAATTTTATTTTATCATTTTTTTATCTTTCTATAAAGTTTATAGGATTTTTTATTCTGTATTTTATTTTTGCTTTTCGTTCTTTATTAACACAATAATAATAATAATTTGATAATTTTTATTATTCTGACAATAATAGTAATGATAATTTTAGGTGTAAAGAGTTCGATATTGTTGTTGTTATAATAGAGTGTGTTGATATGTTTTGTTACATTAAACTTTGCTTATATAGATATTATATTTTATTGTTGAACTAGCAAATCCTATGAATTTCTTTAATGCCAACAATTATAAAAATTATTTTCTCAACCCGCAACATAGTGCGGGTAATTTTTTAAAATTTCAAGTTAAATGATTTTTTTCAGCTGATAATTTTAATTTTTGTTTTATCATTTATTTTATTTTTTATTTGTTCTTTTGTTAAAGTTTTTATGATCTTTTTAGTCTTTCCTTTAATTTTTTTTATTATTAACGTAATAATACAACAACAACAACAATAATAATTTTAGCCTTTTTTGAGAGGATAATATTTTTTGAAGTTTTTTCTTAAATTTTAGTTTGTCTTTATGATCATTTAAATACTTATTTTATTTCCTCTTTGTTATTTCTTTTAGTTTTTTTATTAGTTTTTTTTATTTTCAAGTCAATGATTTTTTTCATCTAATAATTTATGATTTTGTTAATGTTTTTAGGTTTCTTTTAGTCTTTGATTTAATTTTGCTTTTTATTATTAACGCAATAATAATAATAATAATAATAATAATAATAATAATAATAATAATTTTTAGTTTTTGTTCTTTATTTAGTTTTGTTTTTGTGTTTGTTTTTCTCGGGGTAATTTAATATTTTTTTGTTTTACCAGTGATAGTGGTGATAATTTTAGATGTTAAAACTTTAATGTTAATGTTTTTATAATAGAGTATGTTGGCCTATTTTATTATATTAAATTTTACATGTATAAATATTATATTTTAATCTCAATAGCTATAAAAATTGTTTGACTAGTAAAAACTAACCGAAAACGTGATTTTACTCTCTTTTGTTACAACACACTACTCATTTAAATAGTGTTTGTTTTGTTTTTCTCTCTATTTCATTTTTTAGTTTTTATCTATAATATTTTTATATTTTTAATTTCACATTTTAATATTAAATGTAATGAATATTGAGTTTTATAATTTATTATGTTTTATAAGGTTATTTAATTTTATGACTATGACATTTAGTTTGACAACTAACTCAAGTTTTTCAATCTTTTCTAATTGACTCTTTTCAATTTCATCTTGAATATTTAAATTGAGTCAAAATACATTTTTCTCAATTATTCAATTTTTTTTAAATACATCAAGTCAACTGAGTTATGTCATATCAATCTTTACATGGCTTATTATGTACTAGCCATGGCACCCGCGCCTCATCGCGGACAAATTTTTTTTTTTCAACGCAAAAAATATTAATTATATGTGATTTTTTATTATAATATAAATTTGGACAAAATAATAAATTTGTACCGAAATCTTGTAAACTGCAAGTTTTCTATAAAATATATGTATTTTAAATGGATATAAATGTATCTATTTAACAGGTTTCAATAAAATAATCAATATTAAATTATCATTATAATTAAAAAAACAAAAAGATTTGGATAACTGAATTATTGAATACATTGTATTAAGATTAGTTCATTTTATGATTCAATTTTAATTAAATACATGAAACAAAATATAAAATGTGAAAGAACCTGCATTAATCAAACAAACAAACAAAAAGTAGTTAATTTTCTATCTCCAAAAGAAGAAAATATAAATTGAAAATCCATCCCCATGTTATTGTCATTATCATTACTATATTAGTTAAAATTATTATCAACAATATTGCCCAAACAGTGAAAATCATTAAATTGCGAGAAAAATTAAACAAAAAAGTAAAATATTTTGTCAAAAATACAATAAAAAAAATAATCACTAAAATTATAATTATTATTGTACAATCAATAAAATCATAAAATCATCTAATCCAAAAATCAAATAAAAATAACAGAAAACAAAAAAAAAGAACAAAGAGAAAAATAGAGCAATATTAATTTTAAAATGATCACCAACATAAATTAAAATTTCATAATTTAACCGAATAAAAATGAAACGCCAATAAAAGATAAAATGTAAAAAATTTAAACAAAAACAAAATGTATAAATGAATGAATACCGACAAAAATTAAACACTGTCCAAGAAGGACAAAAAAAAACAAAAGGAATTAATACAAAAAAATTAAAAGAATAAGTGTCAAAATGAAAAACAAAATATATAATTAATTTCAATTGAAGGATAAAAATGAAATAAACCCAAACTCCAGAACCAAAAAAATTTAAAGAGATTTAAAAAAATCAATAAAGTGTAATTGTTGAATAAATTAAAAGAATAAACACCGAAATGAAAAGTAGCATATATGACTAATTTCAATTTGGAGACACAATTGGAACAAATTAAAACTTGCATACCAAAATTATTAAAGGAACAACAACAAACAAAAAAATTAAAACTTGAAGGACTGAAATGAAACTTACCGTATATAATCAATTTCAATGGAAGGGCATAATTGAAAATAAACAATATTTTCATTGAAAAATCAGTAATAAAAATGAAATGATCAGGAGTGAAATTAACTTTATACATAGATTAGGGATTGTACCGTACTTTCCGGAAGAAGAAGAGTGAAAAAGGCGGGAAAGAAAAACTGTCCACTGGAGATTACACTGTCCCATGTGAATCACATGCACCTCGTGTAGAGTCAGAGGACATGGAGGCGAACCATATGACACGGTGGATGACCAGTTTTTACCAACACATCACACTGCACACACCGCCTGAAAAGGAGTGTGTTGGTGGAACACTACGAGAGCGTTCGGACAGCGTGCCTGCAATATTCTGGAAAAAAATAATTAAAAATTAGTCAGTTATCCATACACCGCTGGAATCAACGATATTTATGAAAAAAACTGGGGGTGAAAGTACTACACTACCCCCAACTTTAGACGACGGTTTTTATCGTTTAGGGCGGCTAATATCATCATTTTACTTTGCAATAAATTTGGAAATACCATCCATGTCCCGTGGATATTGCTAAAGTACCCCCAATCCAATTTGCCGTATTTTGTCTTTTAGGGGGCTATTTTCATAGTTTTACTAGTGTAACAAATCTGTAAATACCATCTATGTCCCCTGAAAAATTCAAAAATATCCCCGACTCTAGAGCTAAAAATTTTTTATCCAGAGGATAAAATAGTAATTTTACTGTACTAATGAAAGGCTGACACCTTTTATATTTTAGTTAATTTCTACTAGAAATACATTAACAATACCTAGGTATTGTTTCTACGTCAAAACAAATCTGACCGCCACATAATAAGACCATATTATATTATTATACACTTAGATTCATAAGCTTGTATATCTTATTCATTTTTTGTTTTATATATAATTTTCATACATGGGATATGAGATACTTCTTTCTTTCTCTTTTTATGAATGCAACGTCCGTGTCATGTCATAGAACTATTTGACTACTCCTTATTGCGTATGTATTTTTTTTCTACAAAAAGAATTTAAATATACATGTTCTTTTAATGTTTTGTTTTATATACTCTTTTAAGTCTAAATACAAAACATTTTTATAATTAAATAAATAAAAAATATTTGTCTAAATAAAAATAAAAAAACTCTCAATAATAACTATTTTTTTGAAAAATCAAGAAACAAATATGGTTTGATCATAATATTTGATCTCACAATATAAAATATTTACCTGATTGTATTTACCAAAATTATTTATTAGATTCATTATTTTATTCAATCAAAAGATAGTAAAAATAGACGCACACATAAAAATAATTGAATAGAATAAAATAAATATTATTCAAGACTATAAACATTATAAATATTATAGAAAATAACTATTTTTGTGTTTAAAAATAAAGTTCATCTATATAAAACAAAATAATTTAATCAAAGTCTATTCAAAAGAGTCTAAGTAAGCAAAATAAAAAAATATAAAGTACGGATATTATTTGAAGTATAAATTAAAAGAATATTTCATAAAAAAAATACATATTAATAAATGTATCAATTGAAAAACAAATAGAATAAAAAAGGCAACAATAGTTTAGGTGTCGCAAACAGGTTTAAAAGAAATAAAAAAGACAACTCGACTCATAGCCCAATCAAGTTTAATAAGTTGATTTTGAAAACAAAATGAAGACTAAAGCTGAAAGACAAAAAATAAAGGTGAATAAGATGATATTTTTAGAAGAGGAGAGTGAAAAGAAGGAAAAAAAGAAAAGAAAGGTTGGTCAACAACAAACCACCTCACCTCCACTGCCATTCACTGCACCAAAAAAAGAGGAAATGGTGCTTTAAAATAATACACGATAGAAGAGCAAGTCAAATCTTGTAAAATTTGTTCAGTTCTGTTCATAAAATCAGGATAAAATGGTGTCGTTTTTATTTTGATTTTAATTTCGGTTCGTTCTAGAAATTCTGGCCGGAATGCCTCGGTTCCGTTCCGGGCATGCCGTTCCGGATTCAAAATCTATTTTTTTATTTTTTTTAAAATTATTTTTGACATCTATACATCAAAATAATTTTAAAACACCAAAATATTTTAAATAAAAAAGAATTCACATTTCAATTATGCTTGTTAAATTAATATTTTAATTTTTTCATATATATATATATATATATATATATGTATAATTAATTATATATAAACAGTACGACATCGAAACGGCACGCCGGAACACCCCAAAATCAAACAGGAATGTTCCGTTACAATCGAAAAACTAGAACGGCGACCGGAACGGTATTGACAACTATAAATAATACCACTAAAATACATCTCACTCTTCGCCAAAAAGATGTGGGTGCTTCTACACGTGGATATCATACGCCCATAAGTTTTTAATTTTTGATACTAATTAATTAACTATGAAAGATAAAATCCCCCCTGATGTTTATTGAATTAACCATCAAGACATGAAAGACCAACAGCCCTTGAACTCATGATTTATTTTTTTTTATTCAAAGGAATACAAATATCGCTTCACTGTATTTTAAAAAACAAAACGACTTAAATGCCCTTGGCCAACAATTTTAAAAATAATTTAAAGAATAATTAAGTTATTTTAATATTATTAAAAATAATAAAAAATATATATATTGTTGACCAAATCATTCATGACTAATGGATCATTCAAAAAAACCAACCTAACTCATAGCCCTCACATTTTTTCCTTGGAATGAAACAAAAGTCATTATATTGTAGGCTGTGTTTGTTTCCCGGAATTCACTTTCCGGGAAACCACTTTACAAACTTCCCTGTATTTGTTTGCCTTCCGGAAAGTTGGTCAACGAAAAACACTTTCCAGTCAAAGAAAAATTTAGCTTGGTTTTCATGAAAGTGTTTTCCGGAAAATTTGGGCGGAAAACACTTCACAGAAGTTGTGAAAAATTTAGAAATATCATTATTTGCTGATTATATCAAATTTGATCCTCAAACTTTTGATTGCTATATATAATTTGTTTTGAATATTTTTTTTTCAATTCCATCTCTTAAAATTTAATTTTTATAATTGCTATTTGCTTTTTTCTTATCATTTTTTTATTGAATTTTTTTATCTATCAAATTTGGTCCTCAGTTTTTTATATTGTTACTTATTTTATTTGAAATAATTTATGAAATGTTAATTATTATTTTAATTTATTCAACTTTCATTTTTTTAATTTTTTAGATTTGATCTCTATTATTTTGATTATTATTTATTTTATTTGAGATAATTTATGAAATTATATTTTTTTTCAATTTCATTCTCATTCAACTTTTTAATTTGTAAGATTTGTTCCTCATTATTTTAATAAACTTGAAAAAAAATAAATTTATTAAGAAATTATTTTCCAGTTCATTTTCCATAACATAAACAAATACTGGAAAGTGTTTTCCAGTTCATTTGCCATAACACTGCCAAACATCGGAATTCACTTTCCTCAGAATTCACTTTCCAAAAGAAAACCACTTTCCAGCAAACAAACGGGGCCGTAGACATGAACTGCATAGGTGGCTTGCGCAATTTCGTGGGATAAATTAGATCTGTCTTGACATAAAAAAATACCAAAACAATTATATATCAACCATGGTTAACTTTATTCACATGTGACCAAAAAATATGAGATTGAGTTAACCAACAAAGATATTTAAAAAACAGTCTGAATGTTTCTTAGTAAAAGTACATAAAAACAATCTTAAATTGGAGTTGGATCATAAAACCGAGATTATCCTATAGAATGATAAACACTTGAAAATAACAAAGTACAATTTTAAAAACAAAAATTAAAATATAAACATTGATGGACTACACTTGGTATAAAATTTAATGAAAAAATAAAAATTAAAGGCTAAATTGATCATTATTTTTAAGAAAATAATGATAAAATAGTAATTAAAGGAACAAGTACCGGTATCAAATTAAAAAAAAAAACTAAATAAAACAAGATGTTGAAGGATAAAATAAACAAACAAATAAAAAAGGTAAGAAAATAAAATCAAGAAGAATGAGTTTCAAAATTGAATAAAAAGACAAATGCAATAAATGATGAGGGATGAAAATGAAAAAAACAAAAGATCAAGGAAAGAATAAAACATAAAAAAAGTAATTAAAAGAATGATGACCAAATTAAATACTTAAATCTAATTAGATAAAATTCTTGAGCCATGGAAAGAAATACAGAAATCATTTTAAAAAATAAGAGCCAAAAATCGATATAAATTCAGATTAGAGGACACATTTGTATCTCAAAGTCAAAAGAGAGGAAAGAAAGATGAAAAGAGAATTGTCTTGTAGTTGAATTTGGTCGCCAAATGACCTTGCACACCCCTCTTGAAAAGCTTGGGGCCCGTCGCATGTTAATAATTTTCTCGAAATATTATTTAATATATTTAAATAACAAAAGGACCTCTAAGAAAAACTAAAAATAATAATAAAAAAAAGAATTCAAAAAAGCGCGTTTGAGGCTTCAGGTCAACTTTCGACGCTACTCGTATCGTAGGTGGCATGTAAATAACCTTGTGATCATAAAGTGGGCTTTTCCATGTTATTGCTTGATCTGATGCCATTTCAATCCTTCCTTCCAGTTGCAATAAATCAGAAGCTTGTAATGCTTAATTCTGCTCAAATTTAAAAACTGCAGAACATTTTTCTTGCGTCTTCCATTACTGAGTTTTGGAAAGATAGCATATGCAATTCAGTAGGTGCTTATAATTCAGCCTCTTTCTGTTCTTTTTGTTTCATTTTTATCCTGAATTCTTCCAATGTTCTTCTGTGGAGACAATGACTGGTGGCAGTTACCCCTGTGAACTTATATAGTGTAGATACTCAATAATGCAGTTCAATTATGGATTCAAAGTAGGCATATTGCCGTGTGTACTGCATAGTTTCTCCCATAAAATTCACACAAGAGCACATGGGCTTGAGTTTTATTGACTCAGCAGGCTGTACGTTTAAGGGTTTGCTTTTAGGATGATGGATTGAGCTGGCTTGATGCATAGTAACTAGAGTGTGACTGCTGAAATATATGATGAAAATCGAGAAGCTAAAAGCTTAGACACCTCCTCAATTATGACATAGATGCTATGTGCTGATTAGTGGAGAGAGATTCTTGGAAAGAATCCAGATTCTTACTTTAGAATCAAACTGTATGCAAGTAGTTCATATGAGGATCAGTTTTGCTGGTATTACCTTTTAAAGAACTCTTTTATCAGTGGTAGAAAGAGAGTGACAATCCCAATGCAGATCCAATCACCAATAATGTCCTACATTACTGCCAGTTCCAACAGCTGAAAGAAATCTCTCTCCCATCAACACAAAACAGAGAGGAAAACGGAAACAGAAAAGATGACTGCTATCAGACAGCTCCAATGACGGAGCAGAACAAGTTTTGTTAATAGTGTTGAGATCCAATAGGACTAAGAATGCATGCAGAGAAGAAAAATAGAATCATCGAAGTAAATGTAAAAGGTTAATCGGGGTTTTTGTGGGATTATATCTGATGTATGATCTCTTGCAAAAAAGTTGAAAAATCTAGCTTTCTTCGAATTGTAATTACAACTGATATTAACTATCTATGATACCAATATCTTCTTGATCAGATGGTAGAAAATTTACGAGTTCAATCAAACCCAACATCCATCTTTCAGAAAGAAAAACGGATAAACGGCAAAAAAAAAAGGAAGAAGAAGCAACCAAGAAGATACATTTAATCCCTTACTCGATCTCTTTGCGTGTTCCATCAAGAATCACCATGTTTGTGCCAGCAAACAAGCATGGCTACACAGCGCCTCATGATATAAAACCTTGCCTTCTGCTCCTTGGCCAAGCTACTACATTTACGTGAAATGGAAGGGTTTTTTTGAGAGTAACTCCTTGGAAGAGGACACTTTGGAGAAGAGCTTTTAAGGGATGAGCTCCTCAAGAGAGGAGCCTTGGAAGATGAACTCTTTGTTGAGAAACTTCTTGTGAAAGAAGATGAACCTTCTTTCTTCGATACCTTCCACTTCTCATCCATCTAAACCTTGGAAACTTGTAGCGACTAGCAAGTAATATGATATTTTGTGATACTTCTTTGTAAGTATATGTGTATGAGAGTGAGAAAGCGTTAGTGTGTGAGATGCACGATCAAGAATGGGGCTTGGGAATCTAGTGGGGCGTAGATATTTTATATAGTAATAGCGATTTGGGTTGCAAGATGTGAACCAGTGCTCAATTTTCTGCTCGAACTTGTTGCCTGGTTTGAATGTGGTCACGCTGTATATATCCATATATATATACATATATATATACATATTTATATATATATATGCTTATTTGCTCTCATGGCATCATCTCATTGGCTGGTTCTCTGAAGTCTCATGGTAGTCTCTGTTCTCACTAAATGACCTCCTGATTCTCGAACCTCCTTCCTCTCTGGGAGATCCATCGTTTATTTTTTAAGAAAGAGTTTCAAGTTCATCACACAATCCACATCGTAGGAGTGATCAGTGAAGAGAGCTCAGTAGACGGTTAATTATTAGCTGGTTCGGTGAGGAGATCGAGTTGTGCCAATTGTTCCAAGAAGGACAGGGTTCGATCGGTGTAATAATTGAAGTGTTTGCCACTTGTGGTGAAGCCAGGAATGCGGTGGATATGCGGTGCATATGATCGGTCACAGTCATCTGTTTCTCTCTTTGGCTGTGGCATTAACTTCATCCCGAGTTACTGTGCCGTGTAGAAATTCTGTCTGCCAGGAATAAAAAAACTTTCACCATCATAAATTTACGTATAAATTTCCCACCACAGGTTTGCTGTTTCTGGGCCCCTTGGTCAACGTCGACTATGTCAGTGTAACCGCATATTCTTATAATTTAATTGATTATTTATAAAAATAACATGTTTATTTCAGAAAATAAAATTCATTTTTGAAAGAAAGGAAACTGTTTCGCTATAATGCATTGGACCAAAGTTTTTTTTTGTCGAGGAAATATTTCAACTTTAATAAGTTATTAGATGATATACTAACACATGATTTATTTTATATACTATTTTTTAATATTTGTTTAGTGCTCTTTTCTTAATTTTAGAGCAAAGAGTTGTAGCGGTTGTGTTTTTAAAATATTTTTTATTTATAAAAATTTATTTTGATGTTAATATATTAAAATGATTTAAAAATATCATTTTTTAATTTAAATAAAAAAATATTTATAAAATGCAGAAATAAATAATGTGAACCACTAGTATGTACATGTACCCTATATTTCGGCCTGAATGATTCCATGCTAGCTAGCTTAATTATTATGGAATAAAATAGCATAGGAGATTCGACTGCATTTCATATTTTTATATGCGAACCTTGGAATTTTAGATTCACGTGCACATGCAACCCTTTGGATCAGTAGAAATGAAGCTCAACGTTCTTAAATGAATTACTTCTTTTATAATTATTATACAATAGAAAACAAATGAAGTTTGAAGTTACCGCAAATAAATAATTCACCAATGGATGCTCTCTTCTGAAACTCACCATGTGACCGGTGCTGTTTAAAAGGTTAATTTTAAGAGTATTTTTATTTTAAAATATATAAAATAATATTTATTTTATTTTATTTTAAAAATGTTTTTAAAATCAGAAAATGATATAAAATATTAAAAAGTATTTTTTATTTAAAATATTTTTGAAACTTAAAGCAAAACAGGCGGATATTGATTTGTGAACTGAGTCATCCTGCGGTGGACAACACACTTCAAGATTGTTCTTCGTAAGACATTATTTAAAGCCACCTAACCCATGGTCAAATGCATTCTTAATCAATTATTGATTCCAAGACTTTCTCACAAGTAATCATTTTCTATTTTCATCCCTTCGAAAATCACTAATCTGCAGTCTTTCAAAACAGCAATAGTATAAAATCATTCTTAGTCTACTAGCTTGATAATTTATAGTTTTTAATACGATATTCATATCTTAATAAAACTAAACAATTACAAATTCAAAGTTCATCCTCATTCTAACAGATTAAATTAAACATAAGAAAAATGAAGTATACATGATATTTTTAGTTATTTTGGAAAAATATTCATTATAGTTCTTATATTACATAAATTATAAATATTAGATGATCCCTCTAATTTTTGAACTTTTAAGAAAAATCAATTTTGATACAAAACTTTATTTTTTATTTTTCACCCTCTCGTTTGAGAGATGAGAGATCTTGGTATTAAAGAGTTCAATGAAGGGAGTTTTACGTAGGTGTTATTTTATTTTTAAATTAGCCTTAAAAATAGATTTACATAAGGGTTTTTTTATTCTAGTTGATTTTGAGTTTTTGGATTAATAATTAGGTTATTGGAGGTCATAAAGAGGTTTATCAAGAAATCTAAGGTATTCTAGGTGTTTTGGGGTCAATAATAGATTGAAAAATGATGTCTGAATACTTTTTATATTGGAAAAATATTAATTTGACCTGTTTTTTATTTTTAATTATTATCCAATTCAATAAAAAACTGATTTGAAAAAATAAAATTATTCAACACAACTTGTTTCACTATCTATATTGTGAGATCGTATACATCAAAACATCCATGTCTTAATTTTTTAGTTTAATATTTAGTTATTGTCAATGTCTTTGTTAGCATTTATCATTATTTATTTATTGAATAATATGTCCTTTAAATAAAAATAATAAAAGGAAGTAAAGAAACTATGGCACTGTTTGACTGGTCAATATTTGCCCAAACACAAAACAAGTAATCATCCTGGTCGTGGTTTGTGAATTTCGTAGACGATGATTTGATTCGAGTTGCTATCTCTCCATGTGACCTTAACACATGATTTCAATCCTCACGATACAATATTAATTTCAGCCAGCAGAGTACGAGAATCATTTAAAATATATTTAGCATTTTTGTATGCGAGATACGATGTTTTGTGCATGTGATTTGTGACACGATCATATGAAAGACACCATTCTTCTTGTTCCTGTTCTTCTTCTTCATTCTTCCCCTCCTTGATTGAAGATACCCAATGAGAAGAGATGGGCAAGGTCTAATTCAAAACCATAATTCTCCATTAATGTAAAGTAACAAGGAATGAAAAACGGAGGAGAAATCAGAAAATGCAATGGCTAGTCTTGTTTGTTTTTTGTACAACCTAAAACACATTCTAGCCAAGACTAAAGATTCGATTGGTCAAAGAGATAGAATAGAGGAGTCAACATCTAGCCACATGGTATGTTCTACTGGGTATACAATGCACCTCTTTTTTAGGGTTTCGAATTTTTTGCTTGATCATGTGGACTTGTGAATATGAACAATTTGGGAGACCCACATGGAGACATGTGAGCTGCACAAGGGATGGCCAAGGTCAGGGTGGGGAAGGTAACCTTATGAAACCATGGACCCATTACTGCTCCTAGTACACTCCATTAAAACAACAGGTCAAACTTCCCATGATTTTGTGTCTATGAATGGTCCATTATTATTTTTTGTTGTTGAAAAAACAAAGGAGTCAGAAATGGTCTTTCACAGTCCATATTATTGGATACATTTACGTTCATACCTATAATATTTAAACACAATACTAGGAATGATTATATATATATATATATATTAACGGGAGATTTTATGGTGTTATTCTTACTCATATATATATATAACCCATTTTCTCAAAGGGTATGGATTTTAATACTCAAACCCGATCCTTAAGAATGCCCATTTTGTTTCAGGTAATCTATTCAAATCGGTTTTCAACGAGCACCATCCCTACACTAGGGTGGAAAATGAAAAATGTTATAAAATAATATTTATAAATCGGTTTACTGGTGTGTGTATATTAAATCAGCTCCAATTTTCACCGTAACATAAGACACAAATTACTATGGATTATAATAGTAAAATTATTATTTTACACCTCAGTTTGCCTTAGCTTTAGCTTTGAAATCAGGAGTATTTTTAATTTTTTATATTTTTATGCATAGTAAATTAATCATCATACTCCCCAAATAAGATAAAAACTAATAGTTTCCTACAAGGGTGTCACGGTAATTGCATATTTTTTAAAAAAATAAAATAATTATTTTACCCTCAAATAAAACAAAAAAGATGAATCACCTACGAGCGTCTTTCAGTCTGTTCACATTTTTTTAAAATATATAAATACTGATATGCCCCCATAAAAGACAAAACCGATGAAATGACTGCGAGAGTCTCTCAGCCTGTTCATATTTTTTAAAAACATACAAATACTGATATGCCCCAATAAACAACAAAATACAAGAGTTGGTTGTAGGGATGTGTTGGTACTTTATGAAATATTTATTATTAATTGCTATCGATTTCAAATGCACTAGTGATTTATGGCCTCATACCCCCGTCAAGCGGCACATGTGGCACATTCAGGAGATAAAAAATATATACATTTGGCATCACACCGGATGCGCCTCCATGTTCTATACCTCATGGTGGGACACATTGTGTCCCACGGTGGCCGGAATGTCCTGATTGATAGTTGAAATTTATTTGCTCATTTTTTCTCTCCTATAGGTGAAAGAGTTTGGAACTCCCTAATGTCCTTTTGGTTGTCATTTCAGTACTTTTTTTATTGTGTTGTATGATCCTGATTTCTGTTATATAAGTTTTGATTTGTTTTAATTTTGTCATTCCATTGATATTTATTATATATTTAGGTTTCAATTCAGTTATTATTCTTTTCATTTCCGGATTTGGTTATTATTCTTTTAATTTTCGGATTTGGTAGAAATCTCTTAATATTTTTGGTACAGAGGTTATGATTTTTTCAATTTTTTCTTCAATGAAAATTGATTATATATGTTGTTTTCATTTCAACCCTAATACTTTAAAGTTTTTATTTCAATGGAAAATTTGTTTTTTTTCCCCTTTGTTCTTTCTTTTAGTTTTTCTTTTATTTGATCTTCAAGTCAAATGATTTTTTTTCCTTGTTCTTCTGTTAATGTTTTTAATTTTTGTTTATTCTTTGATATAATTTTTTTTCCATTATTTACACAGTAATAATAATACGTTTGGTTTGTTTTTTTGCTTACTCTTTAGTTAAAATTTTTGATTTTTTTATTCCTAAGGATAATTTAATAATGTGTTTTGTTTTAGCAGTAATAGTATTGATAATTTTATTTATTATAATCTTAATAATAATAGTGGCATTATTATTCATAACAATAATAAAATTATTATTTATTATAATGTTTATAGTGCTTATGGTGTTAATAATTATGACTTTGATAATAATAATAACAGTGTCTCATAAAATAATATAGTAAATATAAATAATGACAGAGAAATTATAATAATGATAATAATACTAATTAAAAGTTTGATCATATGCATAAATATAAGGGAGTTGATTATCGTGATGATTATTGATGTAACAATGACAATGATTATAACATTATTAGGATGACAACGATAGTACTGCGAAAAAAATCAGAATATTGAATATTTATAATAATAGTTATAGTAATATTTCTAATAATTGGGACAATTTGAAAAGAATGTAACAATTATGATAATAACAATGAAAATAATAATCTAAGTAATTCATTAGTTGATGTTGTTTTTGTTAAAAAAATGATCTTTACAACTTTTTTTTATCTATAATATATCATATTTATTATCATGTTAACAAAAATTATAAGAAGTCACATGTTGACAAAATGTGTAGAAAAATTGGGCTAAATTATCTATGATTAAAAAATATATAAGTCACTTACCCTGCACTTAACCACGGCTAGAACCAAAGTTTTTTTAACAATGGATAAAAATGTTAGTGATCCTATGTTTTTTTTATAATGCTATAAATATGAGCGAAATATCAACCTACAAAACTTTCAATTATGTAGTTTTGTTATATTCATTTTATTATGGAAAATATGTTTAAAATAAAGATAACGATTATTTTAAAGATATTTGTTTTCTAACAAATTAAAAATAATTATATATTTGATATTTGTTTAATAATTAGGCCTATATATAAACTATTTTTACAAAAAATATATCAAATTAATTTAATCCTAATGTTATAATATCACATAAAATATAATAATATGAAGAATGAACCTTCAAAAATAAAATAAAAATAGTTTAATTTTTTATAACAATAATGATAGTGGCAACGATATTATTAGAATGTTAGTCAATGTTATATTTTTTTGAAAAAATTACTTTTGTAGCTCTTTTATGTATGATATTTTAGATCTAATATCATGTAAATGACAATTAAACAGAGCCACATGCTGACAAAACAAATCAAAAAATTGAGGTAAATTATCAATAATGAAAAAAATATATGAACCACCGAAACAAAAAAAACAAACAAATGTTTTAACATGTGACAAAAATGTTAACGGTACTATATTTTTTTGGTTTTTCTATACGTCTAATCGAAATAATAAACCTACAAAACTTTTAATTATTTAGTTTTTTTATATATTCATTTTTTTGGTTTTGCTATACATCTAATCGATATTTTTTTCTTAAAAATATGCAAGGCTAATTATATCTTTTGATATTTGTTTAATATTAATTACTAAAAAATATATAAACAAATCAACTATTTTTTTAAAAAAAATCAAATTAATTTTATGTTAGCACTTTGAAATAGTTTTAATATAATAATATGAAGAATAAATCTTATAATAATAATAATAATAATTGATTTTCTCTTTCCAATGACAATAATGATGTCACGACGGAGATTTTTGTAACGCGCTTCGCGCCCCGCCATTCCCCATGTTTCGGGTGACAACGACGCACGGTGAAAATGTGGGGGTGTTTTTATAATCACAAAAATTACGACTATAATTATTAGGAGTCACCACCTAGTATTAAGGTTACTAGGAACCTATTGGTCTGCGAGAGTCTCGGGTAAGGGAACTTGTTGTGCATGGGGAAGACGCATCACCCCTAGTGCACCCTACCTAAGGTACGCTGCATTGTTGTTTGATTGTTTTTTTTTAAGTTAAAAATTTTGCATTGCATTTTTCAAAGAAACATTTTTTTTATACTACCGGTGTACTTTACAATGTAATTTTACACCGCAGTTGACGATCTTTTTCTTACCTACGGATGTATTTTACTATGTAATTTTACACCATAGTTAAAATCCTCTTTTTTATCTATGAATCTATCATACAATGTAATTTTACATCGTAGTAAAAATCTTTTTTTTATCTACGGGTGTACTTTACAATGCAAATTTACACCGAGAAAGCTAAAACAAAATGATTATTAAATTATTTTTTTTCATCTGCGGGTGTACTTTAAAATGTAAATTTACACCGCCAAAGCTAAAAAAAAATTATTATTAAATTATTTTTGACATTTTGGCCGACTTCCGATGGATAATTGTAAACTGGTTACAATATCCAAATTTTTCATTTTAAAATATGAAAAATATGCAACAAATTTTTTACGAAAAAATACAATGAGAAAAACTTTGAAATCCGGCTGTATGCAAGAAAAAAAAATTTATGAATTCTTTTTAAAAAAGAATTTTTTATTTTTATTTTTTTATGTATTTTTTTCTTCTTCTTTTTCCGGGCTGGGCTGTCAGCCCACCAGGCTGACAACCAGCCCGATTTGGGTTGGGCTTCCAGCCTCCTAGGCTAGAAGCCCATAAGATAACGAGCTGGGCTTCTAGTCCAGTTGGGCTGGAAGCCCAGTTAATTTTCGGGTTGGGCTTCCATCTCATCTGGTTTGGAAGCCGAGTTGATCTTAGGTCGGTCGTCGATCCAGTGGTCGACAGACTCGCTTGATTTGGGCTGGGCTTCCAGCCTTTTATGGGTTGGAAGCCCACATTCTCTAGACACATGGGCCGGGCATGAGGCCTGGCCCGTTCACTATGGCCCAACCCACGTGCACAGGGGACGCAAATTGCGTCCCGCTGTGCATGCAGAGGCGATGAGGGAGACGATGAATAGTGAACTTTCAAGTGTGGCGAAACGTGTTTTTGTTAATACCTTTGAGTAGAGGAGGTCGCGGTGATGATCCCTGTGGTGGTGGAGTCGTCAACGGTGGCCTGTGGTGGCCGGAAAAAGGGTCTGAAGTCGCCGGCCTGAAAAAGGGTCTGAAGTCGTCGGCCTGTTGCTGCTGCACCAAGCGTTGTCGCCGCTGCCTTCGCCTGAGACCACGACTGATCGTCTGGCGTGGAGGGGAGAGTTTGTGGTGATGAAAGGGGTGATCACAGTAGTCAGAGATGGTGGCCGGAGTTGTTGTATTTAGAGAGAGAGAGACGCGATCGGGGAGAGAGAAGAGCTGCAATGGCTCAGCAAAACCGGTTTTCTCTCCTCTATTTCAAACCTCTGTTTTCTAAGTTTCTCCACACTTTCTCCTCTGTTTTTTTTTCTTCTCCTAACATCCCCAGCTTTTCTTCCCAGTCCCCAACTTTTCTTCCCTTTTCTCCTCCTCACTTTTTCTTTCCTGTTCGTCCCTCTCCCCAGATTTTTCTCTTCTTTTCTTTTTCTACATTTTTTTCTTTGTTCTCTTCTTCTCCGTCACATCTTTTTCTCCCTCCTCTCTACGTGTTTTTTTTGTCCTCCCCCCTTTATGCAGCTTTCATGGCTGCCATTTATAGAGGCTTGGCCTACCATGGTGGCTGGAATATTGTAGGCATGGTGGCCAGCTTTCAGCTGGGTGGAAGCTGGCTTTCAGCTGTGGTGGGTTGTTGTTGAAAATGGTTGTAGGTATAAATACACTTTGGTCCTTCAATTTGTAATTGTTGCAATTGCACCCCTAATTGGTTTTGTACTTTTAATTTTGTGCAATTATATCCGAGTCAGAAATTCAATGTTCGCCTTAAATTTGCACGCCTTTTTTATCTGGTCCCTGCCTTTTGTTTTGTGCAATTTGACCCTCAATTGAGCATTAAATTCTCAATTGTCTTCAATTTGACCTCTAATTTTGCACAATTAGCTTGGAAAAAATCCAATTGGGTCTCCAAAAATTCCAATCTTCTAAATTGAACCCGAATTAAATTCAAGAATTTGACTTTTTATCAATTAAGCCCGTAATAAAATTAATTTGATCAATTTAAAGCATAATTAAGTCTTTGCACTTAATTAAATTCTTCAATTGGACCCTAAATTAATTCTCAAACATAATAATATTTAGAATTAGCCCATGATTAAATCAACTTGGCTTATAAAAATTATAATTATGATTTTTGACTTAATGTTTACTTCGAATTTGTATTTTTTTCTCATTTTTGGGCGCAACAGGGATATGATTCAGCTCAGAAAATATTCAAAATTTTCACCACAATTTTTCTAACAACACCAAACCACTTTTATTTTATTTTTGTCATTTTTATTTTATTTTGGAGAGTAAACCAAAAATTTGGTTACGACAGATGATGTCAACAATAGTATTGCTAATAATAATTAATAATGGTAATAATGACAACTATAATAAATATGGCAATTTAACAATCATGAGAATGACATTAGTTGATCTTTTTTTTTGAAAAATTGACTTTTAAGGCTTTTTTATGCATGATATTTTAATTCTAATATCACGTAAACAAAAAATATATGAAACTACACGAAAACAAAATAGATGCAAAAATTGGACCAAATTATCTACTGTGAAAAAATATACGAGCAATTTGCCTTACATTTGCCACTCTCAGAACCAAATTTTTTAACATGTAAAACAATATTAATGGTCATAAATGTTTTTATGATGTTATAATTTGAGAGAAATAAACATACAAACTTTTGATTATATATATATATATATTCATTTTATTATGGATAAGATGTTTAAAATAATAATAAAAATTATTTTAGCAGTATTTAAAAATAATGTGAGGCTGCTTATATATTTTGATATTTATTTAATATTAAATCCTTAAAATATATATAGAAAACTAAGTTTTTTTACAAATCTGAATTTAATTTGATCTCAATGTTTTCAAACATTTTTAATATAATATTATGAAGAATAAATCTTAAAAAATAAAAAGTATTTAATTTATCTTTAAATAAAAAAATTAAAACTAGAATTATATCAATTAAAAAAACAAAGATAATAAAAAAACATTTTAAAGTAAAAATAAAATGTTTTTTATTTTAAAATAAATTAAATACTTAATCACTAACATAAAAGATTCACTATACATATTTAATAATAAGTTTCACTATCATTTCATGCACACAAAAACTTAACTTTAAAATATAATAATATGAAGAATAAATATTAATAAAAAGAATTAATTTCTTTTTTGAATAAAAATCACTTCGACCTAAAACAAATGCAAAATAATAAATAAATGATAACCACTAATAATAGAAGATTGAATATACATGCATAAGAGAGAATTTCACTCTCATTTCACACCACCAATGCTAAATTACTTTATTTTTTAACGAAAGCTGCATTTAATACAGAGAGAAATAACAATAGAAATTAAAATTCAAAACTAAGATAATAAATATTAAAAAAAATTAGGAACTATCCCAGAAGAATAAAAATTATAAAGGGATAGTTTCGTACTAAACCAAAAAATAAAAGAGTAAGACCCAAAATACAAACAAAAAATTACATATGTTGAAACAAGACAAAAATCTATTCTTTTATCCGTAATGGCTCGTACCCCTTGGCTTTTTCCCTGTAGATTTTTCACTGTGTACATAGATACAAATCATTATGAATTGAAACAATAAAATTATTATTTTACCCTTGCAACAGAAACATTTAACCCGGAAACCAGAACATTTTGGATACTTACACGAGACATGTATGGTATTTCAAATTATTTGCATAGTAAAACTACTATTTTACTCTTGGTAGCTGAAAAAGACGAGGAAAAAATGGGATGTTTTTGTTTTTTTACATATTTATGCATAGTAAAAATCAAACATATCCCTAGAAAAAACAAAAACGAAGGCTTAAAATTTTTAATGTAGTGATGTTAATAATAAATTCTGGCCAAATAAAAAATATATATTATTTTAATACAATTATACATAAAAATAATGTGAAGAGAGCTAAGAAGATAATATCAAACACTACCAATAAAATACTATAAATGAGATTGTTATTACAAAAATATAATAAACAATTTAAATATTTGTTTCAGAGTGTGATAAAGTTTGTTATTCAAAATACTTTTTTACTTCAAAATACATTTAAACAATATATTTTTATATTTTTTATATCAACATCTTAAAACATTAAAAAAATCAGAAAATTTTGGGGAAATGTAGTCGCCGCATTCGTGAATGGTACATAAAACTGGCAAGTAGAATTTACATGTTGTTGATTTATCATTTCAAGTAAATATTAAAATTAGAGTTATAAGCAGTGCGAGAAAACTGATGTTAGCATGTCATCTATGTAAAGTTTGTTATCTATTGGTCATTAGAGAAAAAAAAAACTTTACATTGATGACACGGTGGCATCATTTTTGTGGCATTGCTTGTAGCTCTAATTTTAGTATTTACTTGAAAACATGGAGGAGATACTAGTGATCAGCAATATTAGTTAAAATATATTTCTTCTCCTGGTGACGCTATCGATTCTTCAGATCAATGAGAAAATTCGGTTCCTGTGATCTTCAACTAGGAATATTAAACTTTGACGTGAGACAAGCCTAGCGGGTTAAGACTTAAGAAGAAGTTTGTAGGAGTTAAACGAGCTTGACGATTATAACCTATAATTAAGTAGGTTGATTAGGCTGAAATTTTGCAATAGCTTTGTAGAATCTATTAACTTATAACTTTTAACTTTTAGTTGAGATTGTTTTCATATCCAAATTAGGAATAGAGACTTCTATTTTGGAATTTAGTTTTAGTGTTTTTATTTGTTATTTTTGGATTCCATTCTTATTTAGGTTTGAGATATTGATTTAATTTAGATTTTATTAATTATTTCAATTTAATTTACTATTTAAAATAGCTTTGTTTGCTTGTGGCATTCAATTATGAATATTTAAAGTTTATTAAATCCTAATTCCTTACGAATTTGCGAAACTTTCTATTTTATTTTATGCTGAGTTAAGTTGTCATGGCCCATGTGATGTAGCAATTAACTATAAAATAAACATTATTGGTGTTTTCCTGTTTGAGCAATTGTACATTGTGAGGTGATGCACTGAGGACTGTGGAAGTGTTTTGCCATTTTTGCCCTTGGTCTTGCCTAGTCATCTATTTGCATGGTAGGGGGGTTTCTTGGTTTTTCAATTAGATTTGTATTAACTTCTCTTTGTTGTCGTTTGGGAGGGCTGGTTAACTGAAATTAATTGCTTTGGAGCAGTTCCTCGCCCCTGTGAGGGTGATGTTCTCGGACCCAACTTCAGTGAGCTTCTCTGCGTCGATGAGGATTGGGGTCTTTGATCCAAGAGAGGTCTTTGGAAGATGGTGTCATCATTTATTTTGTTCAGACTACCTTCTCTCCTAGTGGTAACAACTTTCTCGATGTTGGAAAGGTTTAAAGAGGTTGGTTTGCACATTTGACCTTCCCCATGTTATTTGAATAATGATTCAAATATTTTAATTATAGGATGAGGGCAAAAATTCACAAATCTGAGGTTTGTTTCCTGCACAAAACAGCGTTGTTTTGTGGTTGGACTTGGGCACGCTTTTGGTGTTGCTTTGCTTAGTCCTTGAAGGGTGGGTTGGTGAATCAGTTCTCCCCGAAGAAGACAACATTGTTCTGTGGCTGGGTTTGGGTATGTTTTTTTTTATTGCTTTGCTTTGATTTGAAATGGTGAGTCGATCGATTTACATTGCTGGTGTTCTTTCCTTTGTTTGTGTCTGGTATTGTATAATGTTTTTGCTTCTTTTGAGTTTTTTGTATGGTTGTTTTCTCTTTTAGTTTGGTTATTTTGACGTTGTTTTTCATGCTTTTAGCATTTGTTTTCTTTTCCTTTAAGTTCTTCACTTTTTCCATGGTGCACTAAAGGTGACACTTTATGGTTGTTGTCTTGGTTGGGCTTTTTGTGCTTTTTCCATTGTGTTTTTGATGCTCTTTTGGGGTTTCAAATGAAGGTTTTCTGCCATGTTTTATATGTTTTTTTGTTGTCTTTGCTTGAGTTTTTCTCCCGTAGATGGCTGGCTGTGTGGCTTGGGTGTGATCACAGGTTCTTGGCACTTGATGGGTGCTGTTTTGGTTGAGTTTATTGTGTTTTTTCAATGTTGTTTTTTCCTCTTTTTTTTTGGATTTCAAATGGGCATTTTCTATCATGTTTTGTTTGTTGTTTTTTTTTGCCTTTGCCTTGCAATGTAATTAAATTTTTCTTGCTTTATGAGAAGATAAGAATGCAAATACAGCTAAACAGAATCTAAAGGCTACAAAAAGGGTGACAAAAAGTTTAGATTAACCTTTTTGTTGTTGTATCGATGCTTTTAGGATCTCTCCTGAGTTCTTCTTACCATTACCTTTGCTGCTTTTTAAGCTTCTTTGTTTTCCTTTCCTCTCAGTTCTTGAATTTTTACATGTTCTCTTAAATTTTTGTTACTCGGATATGGTCCACTAAAGGTGACACTTGATGGATGTTGTTTGGGTTGGGTATCTTGCACTTTTTCCATGTTGTTTTCACTATTGTTTTGGGGTATGAGATAAAGGCTTTCTGTCATGTATTATATGTTGCTTTGTTGTCTTTGCCTAGCGCTTTATCTAGTTAATGGCTGGTGTGTGTCTTGGGTGTCGTCACAAGCTTTTGGCACTTGGTTGATGTTTTTTTTTTTGTTGGCTTGAGAATTATTGTTTTGAGGTTTTAGATGAAGAATTTCTCTCATGTTCAAATAGACACACTTGCTCCAATAACACCACCTGATAGCACCCCACCAACTCAGCATCAGCAAGGTATTATTTTGGATGACACTGACAAAGACAGACCAACCAAAGGCTAAGAAGACTTTGACCTTCACCGATACCCATTCAGAAAATTTGTCAATTTTCTTTCATCACAAATATAATTATTGATTCAAATTTAATATTTTTAGTCAATTCAAAACATTTTCATGACATTTACCTCCTTGCATCAACTACATTTCCTTAGAATAAGCTTTCTTATACAATAATGTTTTCTTTTCCTCATTTTTATAGTCATCTCAAGCAAAAAAAAATCATTATTGATGAAAAAAATGAGCTGCCAGCTAAAAGAAAGAAAAACAACTTTTCTCCCCCATCAAAGGTTGCTTTGCACACCACATTTACCATTTGATTTATGTTGATTTATATTTGCTTTTGCATTTCCATTTTTTCTATATGCAATTTAAAAGCTTTTTAATCATCTTTTATCAACCCTGACATTTTTTTTAGTTCTTTTAGAATATGTTAAACTAAGGATTAGAAATTGCGTTTAAAAAAGATGATGTTTTAATTAAAATTACCATGATTCTCAAGCATTTTCTCTTTACCACACAAAATTACAACCGTGCTCTTTATTTTTTGTCTTCCTCTTTCATTTTCTACCTAGAATTAGATCAATAATCAAGTACTAATGCATTCATCTTCTATTAATTTGGAGTCATAAGACAATAATTAGATATGTTATTATATTGTTCATAGTAAAATTCGCTTTCATTTTGCACAAAAATGGAGTTTATGGCTCACTATCCACATTTTTGTTTTCATTGTAAGATTTTGATTGTTTTGATATTACTTTTATGGATATGTTTGGATTAACCCTAAATTTCATGATCATGGCTCTGCATGTTCTTTTGCTGGACAAGTTCACCAAGCTATTTGAAAAACATGTGCATTCTTGTTTTTTGTTGGTAAGGTGAATAGGAGAGGCATAGTACAATCAATACATATACTATATGATTGACCGTATAACTAGGTTACGCATTCATTTGGTTTTGAAAGTTGTTGCTACTGTTTTTAAGGTTGATGTTTGTGTTTTTTATGGTTACTTGTTGGTAGTATTTTTGCTTCTATTGTTGCTATTGTTGCCTTGATTGTTTCTATTGTTGTTGAGATTTCCTAGTGGTTGTTTTGCTATATTTTTTGTAGAAGACTGTTACATTATGTTGTTATTTGTTCCTCTTTTGTTAACACTTTCCTTACTGTCTTTCATACTTCTTTTATTGTCTTTATATTGTGTTTGCCCTGTGAAAGCCTTTATTGTTATTCATGCTATTTTGCTGTGATTTTGTTATTTGAAAATAAACCACCCAAGATAGTTCTCTAGGTCTGTTGTTTTAATTAGAATGATGACTATTTTTTTATAGTTACAGTAAGGTATTAGAGGTTCTTTTATTTTATAGTTATGTATGAAAAATTATATTGTTGCTTTTTAGTTTTTTTACTATTGTTTTTGTTGTTATGTTTGTATTTTTGTACAACTCTTTCTTTTCTATGTTTCATGCTTTTTAATTGCCTATCTTGCATTTCTTCCCTGTCAATTATTGGTTGTTTACTCATGATATTCTGATGTTTTCTAGTTGTTCCAAGGTGTTGAGTTTTTCACCTAGAACTATATATTCATGTAGAGTAAAGTTTAACAGGTATTATGCCATTTTGTTCCTTTATTATTGTTATTGTTATTATTTTATGAGTAAAAAGAGAGGATGGAGATGTGTTATATTTTCTTAAGGATTTATTATTATTTGCTTATTTTGATACAAAGCTTTGCCTTCAATATAATACGGTCATCTAGAATTAGAAAGCATATATGAGTATGCTTTAGGGTTTTGTGTATTTGCTTATCATAATACAAAGTTTTACCTTCAATATCATAAGGTGATCTCGAACTAGAAAGCATAAATAAGTTTGCTATAATTCATCAATATAAGTCAAACCTACATAAGACTTTTCTTTATCATTTCCTTTTTATTGTTTTCAGTTTTTTTACTCTGCGATAAAATCACCACAACTTTGGAGCAGAAATTGAAGACTCAAGTGGTAAAAAAAATATACAATCTAGAGTGGAACGAAGAGCTTACTCTTTTTTACTCTACAATTATAGAATTTTTCCCTTTTTATGTTTTCGATGGTTGTAACTATTTTTGAAATATATGGTATTAGTTCTTTGATGTTTTGTAGCTGATTTGCTGCATTTGTTTTAAATTATCTATGTTAATAGCTGGTTTTTCCAGGCATTTTTTTAAGAAATATGACATGTTTTTTGTCTTTTGTTTTGCATTTGTATTTAAAAGACAACATTGTTTTTTTGTTGTTTTTCATAAAGTTCTATAGCTTTTATTTTGCATTTTCTCTTTTGATATCTTATTGTGATTTGGAATTTACACCATAAATCGTCCACACCAATCCTTATTTTTTTATATTTACTACAATTTTACATTGATTAACATCAATATTTCATCATTTCATTTAATAGCTTGCAATATTTTTTTAAACAAGAAGACTAGCAAGAACATGAAATTTCTCATTTTGAGGAGGGGTTTTAGCTCTGTTCTTCACATCGACATCCCTCTATTTTGCAATGATCAGCAAGTAGTATAGTTTTCGCTCTTTTGTGATCTTTTGTAATACAGCGGTTAAATTCCAAAATATGTAACCTACGTTTGTGCAATAAAATCCACCTAAAAATCTACATATTATATTTCCAGGTCTATAACTTTACATTAATTATATAATATAAGTTTATCATTATGGATTTTATTATGTCACATCATATACACATAAATGCCCGCGGCAACGCGCGAGCAATATGGCTAGTTCTAAATATTTCATGAAGACATGATATTACTGCAGGAGATTTTCACAGAAATATTTTTTTTTACTAAGTGTGATGTTTCTATGTTCAAGAAAAGATTTGAGAGAACCCAACTTAATTAGCCCAAGAAAAGATCAGAGTATTGTGGGGCTATTTAGCTGTGATCCCTACAAACAAAAAATGGTTGAGGTTTCACAAGCTACTGTTTGTGGTTTATGTAACTTTTGATAACTAAAACAATAGAAGTATCATCTGTGTTACCATTGATCCATGGCAAGGTTTACAATTTCCATCAAAAAGTTTAAATTAAACAAAACTATTCTCATTGTACTTATTGCCACTACCATAAAAACTAGATGATCACTAAAATAATGTGTTTGGTTATTAAGTTTGTTATATTATAATAAAACAGATGAAGACAACATAAAAAAGATAAAGACAAAAGAGACATGAGAGAAAAAAAAAACCTTGGTCTATTGAAAACCAATAGACAAACTTGAACTTTGTGAAGTTAACACTAAGAGAGAGTTGGAACAATCTTATTTATTTAGAATTTGGGAAGAAACCCATGAAAGAAGATACACATTTCCTTTCATATCAAACATTTTAATAGGATCACAAACTTTAGTTCCATTTTCACAATAAAAAATAATACTACACTACAATTTCAACCTTTACTTTCACTCAATTTTGAAGCTATTCAATTTTTCTTTATTTTCTAAGCTCCATAAACAATCTATCTTTAACTTTTACTCATTTTGAAACACAACTCAAATTCATTGTTTTGTAGACTTAAAAATACAAAGATTAACATTGGCTTTCGTTTGACGTGAAAGAAAATTTAAATTCATTGATTTTCACATATTGAAAACAATAGAACTTTGACTTTCGCTACACCAATAAATAATCTCATTCTCAGTGTGCCTTCTAAACCACATAAATTTTTTTCATTCCTATATGTTTGATAATACACAACCTAACCATTCTCCAGTTTTTTTTATATCTAGAATTGTATAGATCTAAATAGGGTAAGATTTATATTTTTATAATAGTCAACATCATTTATCATATTTTGTTTGAAGATATCAACCCTATATTCTCCCATTTGAAAATCCAAGTTTCCAATTCAAGGTATGATGTTCATTTTATCCAAGGATTTCAAGTCTGATATATCTTTGGTTTTCACTTATTCCTAGAGTTGTAAAACTCTAAGTTGAGTAATTCGAGTCTTATTAGAGTTGTAACATACAATTGTACAAATTTTATGAAGATAGCGACCAAAATTTTTCATTTAGCTAGGTTAATTTTTGGTCACAAGTTAGCTAATAACCGAGTCTAGATTACCAATTTGTACACTTAGCACATTTCCATGCGTTTTTCTAATTCTCTAATCGCCATTACATACTAAAATTTCATTTTTGTTATGTTTCAATTTTAAGACATCTAAAATTTTAACTCTATAACAGCATGCATCACAAGAATTAGTTTTCATGTTCATGCTTTTAGCATATTTTAACTTCTTATATGACCTTACCGTCTTATTTCACATCTTCTTCTCTAGTTCTGACTAAAGGTTTTGATCCTTCATTAATAATTTTACTATTGATTTGTTTTGTATCATTAACAGGTTTCATTCACCCTCTCTTTTTTTGTACTTTATTCCCACTTCATTTACACCCCAAAAATCTCTTAAGAACCTTACTATAAGAGTTGCTATTTTTAAGAATACTTAAGATGTCGGAGGTTTGTTTAGGAAGGTTTGAGGTTTATCCTAGTTTTGTTTCCTTCTCGTATAAGGCTCTTTCCACCTGAAACTTTTTGGCTTTCCATCATTTTCCTTCTTTTTCCGTGAGCCTACTCCTTTCCTTAACTTTTTTATATGTTTTGTTTATGGTATAAAATCATCACTTAAGGCCTCTATTTTCTCTCATGTTTGTGTTGGTGTGACTCTCATTATTTTCTTAAGAGAAAGTGTTAAGAAGGAAACTGACTCTTTATTTTCCCTTTTATTTTTCCTATAATCAACCCCTCTTTTTACCTTAAGGCCGATGTATTGTTTTCTTCTTTTAAAATCATTTATTGTTCATGCCTTTTCAATTCGGTCCCTTCACTCTTTATCTTTCTCATATGTCCCTAAATCCTCCCTGCTCCTTTGTTTGTGCTCCATATCTCTTACTAAGGCTTTGTATTCCATTAATGGGGTTTTTTTGTTCATTCTTGAACGCTCACATGTATCCTACTTGGTTATGATGGATAAAACATGATAAAATTTATAACAAAAAAGAGTTTATTTTGCCTTTAATATCTAGTATTATCATACTTACATACTGTTTTAAAAAATAAATAATAGTTTTTTAGTTAATTTCTATTAAGTGTTAAAATTAATAATATTATAATAACTAATTATAAAACCAAGAATAGTGTGGAAGGTTGACCTTGCACAAGGTCGAAGCAAAGCCTAAATCAATCTAAGCCTAAGAAAAATTATACAAAATATTTCTTTGATTGTTTTCTAAGAAATTAGGTCAACTAATTTGACTATCCTGAATCATAACTCAAACCTTGTCTCAGATGGATTATAAAGTTAAGCTCTAAAAATGTGACAATAACAAATTTTATCCATATATTGGTTCATGTCAATTCGGGTTGACCTTTCTAGTTCGTGACTTGGGTCTTATCCCGGGTTAATCTTTAAATTAAATTTTAAAACTATGATAATAATCATTTATTCTTGTACTGACTCTCTTAACACATGAATGAGGTCTTTTCTAGACTCAACTATTAATTTGAATTTTAAAATTATGATAATAAACACTTACATTTACTTATATCAATCAACCTATATGAATTTAAGAAAAAACAATTGTGAAGAAAATAATTATTTTCATGAATTCAACAATATAAATTTGAGAAAAAAAATCACCATTTTTTTTATTTAATGTGTATGCGATATCAATATTCCTTTATATATAAAAAAAACAAATAAGGACAAGTTCATTAATCACTTGAGAAGAACATAGAGGTCACATCTGCATTATATAATGAATAAAAATAATGCATATGTGGACTTTAAATTCATAATTTTATTGTTTTAAAACTAATAATAATAAATTTTATGTTCATAGAAGGTTTATAAAATCTTATATAGATTACAAACCTTAATCGACTAGAAAACAATAAAAAAATGAGCACAAAAAAATAATCATAAAATATAAGAAACAAAAATCTAAATTAATCAAAGAAAAAAGAAGTTCCCAAATCAGGGTTCATGATGAGATTTTTGATATCTCAAGATCCGACGATCCACTTGGCATTGTCGGGGCTATTGCAAGAAAAACAGTTTCCGAAAATTCCTGTAAAAATATGATTCGTATCAAATAATCATATAAATAATTATGATGTTTTTAAGTCATTATTATAATCTTAAACAACCGCTCCTTCTCATAGGTATGGATATGAGCTATTAGTCCATGGCAGATGCTATCTTGTTATAGTAGATCTAAAATCACAAAGATATATAAATATGAACTGAAAATAAATGTTTTAATTAGAAAGAAAGAAAGAACTCTAAAGTAAAAGTTGCTGCAAAAATATAACCTAAAGACAACATTTTAAAAGAAGTGATTCTAGAGCTACATGCTCTCTTCTGGAAAGAGCGAGCTGCTTAACTTTACAGTACAGCCGAAATTAAGATAAATAAATAAATATAGAAAAAAAATTAATAATCCTTTGAGGAAGTTTTCTGGTTGCAGTTTTGATAGCATAAAAGTGGAGAATAATCATTGAGTATATTAAAAAGAATTCTGGATGATATATTATCTCTATATATCCGGTGAGCTCTCAAAACTAAGCTGAGGGTTGACAGAAACACCACACCTAAATATTAAAAAAATAAGAAGGGCTAGCTAGCTAGCTAGTCTAATGACCATTTTTATCTTGCAATAATTCATTGAAGTTTTCTGTAGCAACACTAGCAATCTAACGAAATCCCACTGAGTTGACAACACAATCAATCACCAACAAGTGAAATCAAGTGAAATTAAGTATAGGCAAGTGAATATGATCTTTAATTTTCAGGATCTATGAAATTACTCGAAATGACAATGAAGTTCACACAATTGAACTACAGAAGAAAATGATAATTAAGTTCACACGATTTATCAGGAAATAGTAGCTTGAGATTTGTTAAAGAAACATTACCTTCATGGCTTTGGTTAGATAATTAACTTACACTCCACCTCTGATCAAGTTGTAGATGGATCTAGCTGTACTTGTTTGGTATGGAAGAGTAAATGAACAAGAATAGTCATATATTTGCCGATGCAGCATCATCAAGATTCCCATCAGAAAGGAACCTTTCGAGTAAGGGAGGTGACCGTGTACCACCCCTAATCAAGCCTTAAAGTTTGTGAATCTTGATGCTGCCGCATCAGCCAATATAGACTGGTAGTCGAGAACAGATCTTTGATCATGAGTATTAATGGACCAACCCTAACCCTAAAATGAAATAAACCATGAAGTAAAAGTAAGGAAAAGGAATATTGAATATGAATGGCCTGGTAATTAAAGCAAACAAATCCACCTGAATTAATCATTCTGGAGCTAAATAGGAGTGACCCACTAGTGGTTAAACCAAAGGCCAAATAAATAAATGAATAGACAAGAATGAAAGGTAAAAACAGATGTTACGCACGAACGGATGACCACCAACAGTATTACATCTCGACGGATACATACCTTAAACTTGAATTGTCGGAACATGTTAATAACAAAAAAAAAAGATTGAAAACGAGGATCACAAGAAACTTTGTGTTTTCTGTGAAGCTACGGATGAAGAGAGGAAAGGGTGTGTGTGTGTGTGTGTGTGTGTGTGTGTGTGTGTGTAGAGAGAGAGAGAGAGATGGAGTTGAAGGAGCTGGGGTTTGATAGTTCATTAACCCACAAAGATGATTCTTTGGTTTGAGGGTGGGATAAGAATTTCTGAGATCAAACGGGCTGCTAACTAAGCTCATGAATCTGATCATATCGAGTTGATTCTGTGTATATATATTGGAAGGATGTAGACCCGAATTACTTAATGTTAGTAAGAAGAGATGATTTGATGGGACTCAAAATATTGATTAAATCAGCTGGAAATCCAAGTTAATCCGCAGCACGTACCAGAATATAAAAAAAACTATTCCAAGGATTGATCCACGCATACCCACAGCTTAATTATACAGGAGTCTAAAAAGGAAATGGTAAGATCTATCTTTTTCTAGCCAAGCGTAAGATCTCCCTAGAAGAAAATGACAAAAAATATGCAGGAGTGGTGGCCTTAAAGATTGGTAAGAACTACAAGTTTTCCCTTATGTAAAGCCGATACCCAGGTTCTGAGGATGGGTAAATAACAAAATACTATATAGGAAGAACCTCAGGATTAGACAATCATTCCATGTAGACTGTGTGGACGAACGCAGAGAGATGTGACCCCAGATATCCAATGCTGCTTCCTCCAATGATTTTTGGATTCTTGCTTTCCACACTTCGCTTTTCAAATGCCTTTGCTTTTCATTTTAGACTCAGTCACATGACATTTTTTCGTGGCCCTAGCACGATCATTTCAAGATCAATAGGTGTTAGTGACGTCACATTTTCTTTTCTTTAGTTGATGTATACTTTATATAATCATACTATATTTATATTTTAGCAAAAATTTAAATTATAAATATTTTTAGTTATTTTTGCAAAACTTCTGAAAAAATCTTAATGCAACAACACAGACTTTAAAATAATAATAATTTTTTTAGAGAAATCTTTTGATCGATGACTACCGATGAATTGTAGATGGATTACAAAGGCTATTATTTATGAGTAAATTAAGGATCTTTCTCATCAATTCGCTACTTAAGTTTTCTACTCTCATCAAAGAGAAAATTAGGTCATTGATCCCCATGTTTAATCCATGAAATCAATCTCTATAATCATGGTTTTGAATAAACAAGAACATGAGTGTGTCATCGGGAGTATAATGGTAATTCTCGTATTCTCCCACTTAGCCTTTATGATACATAAACTCCTCATTATGTTTTGTTTTTTTTAAAATGATTATTGCTTTATTTTTTTCAATCAATAATGAAATCCTCTCACTCATATACTGAATACTACACATGAATCATGGTGGTAAGACTACTTTATAATAAGTCAATCCTTCTATGTATTACATATAGAATATTCCTAAACAAGTACCATATGGACAGTAAAAAAAACTTTATAAATAAACTTCTCATAAGTTATTCGAGTCTAAACTTTATTTTTATACTCATGGATAAAGTAATAAATGTACATAAAAACTTTATTATAGTAACTTGATGTATATATACTAAATTTAAGACTAAACACAAAATGAATCAATCAATCACATATGCTCCACATGACTTTTAAATAGCTTTAGTCATTGGATCCACGATCATCAATTTATTACTTATATGCTCAATAAACATTTCATGTCTTTTGACATTATCTCTTACACGAAAGTACTCGATGTCAATATATTTACTTCTGCTTTCACTTTTATTATTACTGGATAAGAATATAATAGCACGATTATCATATACGATCTTAATTTGTCTCTCTGTAGAATCAATAATTTTGATACCACTAACAAAACTTTTCAACCAAAGTGACTGTAAGGTGGATTCATAACGCACCATAAATTATGTTTGCATTGTAGATATAACAATTATAGTTTGCTTGACAATTATAGTTTGCTTGCTGCTTCTCCAGGATATAGCCCCTCCAGCAAGAAGAAATGTATATCCTGAAGTAAATTTTCTACTAACTATACATCCCATAAAATTAGAATCTAAATATTCAACCATCTCCAAATGATTAGTGTATCTATATCTCAAACTGTAATGTTTGGTTCCTCTCAAATACTACACAGTTTTTCAATGTTCTAATTCTGGGTTGCTTTGACATTGACCTAGCATTCCAATTACCATTACTATATCAGGTCTAGTGCAGACCTGTGCATACAATAAATTGTTTACTGCAAATGAGTATGAGATATCTTTTATCTGTTTCTTTTCTAGTGCATTTCGATGATATTCGATCATTACTGAATTTATCCCTTTTAATGATAGATGGTACATAATCATTAAAGTTCTTCAGTCTGAATATCTTTAAAATTGTTCAATGTAGGCCTTTTGAGATAGTTATAATATTCTTTGTTTTCTGTTTTTGTGAATCTCTATGTCAATAACATAAGAAGCTTTATCCATATCTTTCATTTCAAAGTTCTGAGAGATGAATATTTTGGTCTCGTTTAGCAAACTTAAATTAGTACTTTCAAGCAAAATATTATCTACATATAGGACTAGAAAAATAACTTTACTTCTACTGACCTTGAGGTGTATATATTGATCAACAAGGTTTTCCATAAAACCATGTGAGGTAATGACGTTACAAAATTTGATATATCATTGACGGGAGGTTTGTTTGTCTATAAATAGTTTTCTTTAGTTTGCAAGTTTTCTGACTATTATGATCAAAACCTTTAGGTTGTTTCATGTAAACCTTCTCTCAATATCCTTATTTAGAAAGGCTATCTTCACATCTATTTGATGTAGCTATAGATCAAGATGAGTTACTAACACCATGCTTATCCTAAATACAAAATATTTTGTTATAATTAAAAAAATAAAATATCAACTGAAATGAAATTAAAAAACTTCATTAAGACACAAACACAAGGAAGAGGATGCTTGTTAGGCTCAAACATGATGTAGTTTAGTCTTCGGTCATATGGCTAGATTAGTGTCTTTATTCCCTGTCCTACGTGAGTTTGAAACCCATTCATTTCCCCCTTTTTTTTGTTACTATTTAAGCAACCTCTCTCGACCTCTGACCTCAACCTCTGGTCACCATGACAAAGTTACCAGGCCACCCAACTGTTTTCAAGGATTAACATGTATGATGTCACAAGATCTTCCAACACAAAATCCATTTTCTTTGAAGAAAACTGGTAAGCTGCAGATCTATGGATCAGAAAGGCATCAATTTAGTCCGGCTCCCAGAAGAAAAAGTGGAGCGCATTTCGTTCATATGGGGGCAAGTGGCGCCATGTTGTCATGTAACTTTATGCTCATCATAATTGTGATTTGCTGCTACTAAGCAAGGAAACGTGTGCTCTACGTGTAAAGGCAAAGACACCTGATAAAGACCTCCATGCTTTTGATTGTAAAGAAGATCTTCCGAGAGGGAATCAGTTTCATCGGCGTGATGTAATCTAGTTGATAACCTAGGACTATTATGCTTCATCTGGAGCTTAGTGGCAAACATTAGTTCATAGCAACTTGTCCATACATAATCTGTAAACGATACTGCTGACGCCCTAGCTAGCTCGAGGTTTTGTTGATTGAGATGAGATGAGATGAGGATGAATTAGTTATAAAATAGAGGAGTTAATCGATGTGACATGAGAGAAGGAAAAAAAAAAGAATGAACCACCAAAACTCTGTTTTTAACGCACATTGAAAGTATTGAAATCTTCTCAATGAAAAGATTCTAACTATATATTCAAAAGCATGCAGTTAAACAAGGTCTAACTTACCTGGAGTTTTGTTCGAGCGTTAATTTGAGTTGATTACGACCTTCTTTGGTGGTTTATATATATATAGTTAAAATTATATTTGGAAATCTTTTTAGTAGTATCGAGCGTGTTTAAAATGAATCATTGATGTGTGACCCATCTTTTTTTTATATTTTTTTATTCCCTCATTTCTCTCTTATGCAACGTCACATTATCTCCTCTTTTGTTTTTTGCTATTGGGTCCTAGATCTTATGTTTTGACTATTGAATCTTCGTAATGATTCTTATTAAGATTAATTAGTCTGCATAAAACATGCATTTTGCAATACGAATAAACAACCGTTATATCACTTTTTATTTGAAGATAAAAATCATAATATATAAACGAATGTTAAATAAAAAGAATATATTTAGAATCATGGTTGTGTTTAAACTATATCACTTTTTTAAAGATAAAAATCAAAATATATAAACGAATGTTAATTAAAAAGAATATATTTAGTGGGTTGTTTGTTTTTGTGATTGTAACTAAATTTAAAATAATATGATGTATTAGTGTTTGGTTATGTATTAAACTTATTCATAATTTGTATGGGGCCCACAAAATAAAACACTCAAACCATGGTTTAGGAGAAGCTAGTATTAGATGTTTTTCATTGTTTTCATGATCCCCATTATAGATCTAGTTGGATTTGAATTCACACATGAAATTAATTGTCGATTCATGAAGGTGACATTTGACTATAATAAAAATAGTAAAAGTCATATCTCCTGATTGATCATTTTCTTTTGCCAAATTATTGCATGTTTGTAATTAAGGTTGGACATGTCTTTTGTTCATCGTTTTTTTCCTTTTAAAATTAATATTTTGAATTGTTTTGATATATTGGTATTTAAAATAAATTTTAATAAAAAAAATAGATCGAATGAAAAACAATCACACTCACACTTTTAACTATCCTTTTTATTTTGGTTCAACAAAAGATGAGAGAAAAAGTTAAAAGCTTATATATATTATTTAAAATAATTTTACAAACGGGCAATAAATAAAAAATTTAGTAATCATATATACAAAACTATTTTTCATTTGATCTCAAATTCAATTACAGTTTTAATCAAATATTTTAATTTTAATTATGATTTATATTTAAAAATACTTTTTATAAAATTGTTTTTTTTTAAATCTCATTCAAAACATAAACCAAAATTAGGGCCAGCAAAACAACCCTGAACCCAATATTCTGTCGTGGTCATGCTGGGTCCCACCACTTCAAGCTCCAGTCACAAGCTCACTTAAGGTCTTCATGAGTTGCATGTCTTGTATTAGACCAGATAAAACTCCCCTTTGTTGGGTCCAAACATAGCCTTGACCTAGTACGACGCCGGACCCTACGTGGTGATGCTTTTTTCAGAGGAGTCCAATTCACCCTACTGGCTCGATGTTATAAGCGGGATAACCGACTTGTCACTTGTCAACTTTCTTGAACCCTAAATCACTGCTTCATTTATCAACCACCTAACCCCTCAATGATTTCAAATTGGACTGGGCTACACACAACCAGAGGTTACCTTACCCCTCCATAATTTCAATCTGAGTGAGACCATTCTCTCCATGAAAGTGGACCCGAGTAATTAGCCCATTTTCCAAGTTTAAATTGAAGAGGAGGTCATTTTCTCTCGGACATCGTCCCACTGGCAACTAATTACAAACGTGGACTGCTTAATGACACCATGAAGCTATCTGAAATTGCAAGGCGACGATGGCAAATGATCGCAACATTTGTTAGAGACTCATCAGTCTTTCCTGCAACAACACGCCTCCATTGATATTCGACCCCATCTCTATGTACAAAAGAAGAGGAAGCACAAGCCTTTTATTTGAGCGAGACCACTCTCCATGAAAGTGGAGCCAGCTAATTAGCCCATTTTTGAAGTACAAGTGTCTATTTAAAAAAAAGTTATTATTAATTTTTAAAGTGTTTTTTATAAAGATATATTTTAAAATGATGTTTTTTATTTTGTTTAATACATTTTCAATATTAATGTATCAAAATGATTTAAAAACATCAAAAAAATTAAATTAAAATAAAAATTTATAAAAAGCTTTTAAAATACTTGTGTCAAACAAGAGGTGATCATTATCTTATAAGCTAAAAGAGGTCATGGGTATCAACAGTAATGAACAATGTTTTGCATTGTTTATCTAGACTTAGAGACATTGTGGATTGAAATAGTAATATTATTATTTTACCACTCTGTTTACTATGTTTTTAGCCTTGGATCTAAGGGTATTTTTATTTTTTTCCTTTATGTGCAAAGTGCAATAACCATAATACCAACGAATAAGACAAAAATGCATAGTTACCGCGAGAGGATATTAAGGTTATTGCACATATTGTAGTCCCTAATTTTTCAATTGTGTTTTATGATCCTTATTTTTGTTATATAAGTTTTGATTTGTTCCTTCAATTGCAATTAATTATATATTGTAGTTTCATTTCGGTCTTCAACCTTTAATATCCCGATTGGTTTGAAATCCTTAATATTTTTGGTATCAAACTTTTGAATTGTTTCAATTGTATCCTTAATTCAAATTGATTACATATTTTACTTTTATTCCGGTCCCATGTCTTCTAATTTCGGATTTTGTGCTAAATTTTTTAATTTTTGCAGTATCAAAGTTTTGATTTGTTTCAATTGTGTCTTTTAAATGAAATTTATTATATATATGTTTTCCATTTCGGCCCTTATACTTTTAATCTTAGATTTTAATTTTTTTTTTATTTGTTATATATATTTCTTAAATGGTTCCTATTTGTGTCTATGTTTATATATGCATGCTCTTAGTTTTTATTTCAAAATTTTATTATTTCCACTCTTATTAAGGTTTTTTTATGTGATGTTGTAAGTGTTTTGTATCCCTTTGCCTTTTCTTCATTAAAGAAATTAATTTGTGCAATTGTTGGATTAGTAGTCAAGGGATTTGGTCGCTTGTTGTTTTCCATAATCTCCCACAAATCAAATGCTCCAAGATAAGTTGTGATTTTCACGACCCAAACACCATAGTGTGATCCTATGAAAATTGGTGATTTTGACAAAAACAATGATGAATCTATTTCTAACACTTTGATTTTCCCTTTTCAGTCTTTTTCTTTGTCAAGAATCACGAACAGAGAACAAGGATAACAATTGATAATTTCATCAATTATTGATCACTTAAAGAACGAACCAAGATTAAATTCTTGATTCAATTTACAGGATATTCAAAATCTTCCACACTTACATTTCAAGGCCAAATAACCTTGAAAAAATCTCATGTTTTTATTCACTCGTGTTTCTCTAAAATTCCCTTTTAAAGATTTAATTTTTTTGATACCATGTTGAAAAATGTAAATTTCATGAAAAACAAGTACTTGTTCAAATCAAGCATCGAAAACAAGAACAAAACACGAGAACCGCTATTGTAGCAATTATAATCAGAGATAGCAATTTTTCCAAAAATGAAGAACACAAAAGCTGTGTATTTTGTATAGGAAATAACGTGAACATGGACATAATTTTTCAGTATAGTTACTTGCCATTCCATTATCTTTATTTATAGGTAACAAAAAACATTACAAAGAGTAAAATTGACTTCGGTTACAATTTTCAGCTTATCAACTAATTTGACTTAAAACTGAAACTTACTACCTTGTTGACTTATTGACTATAGAATTTAATCATTCTGAATACAATACAAAATCAATCTAAACAACAATGCTTAGAACATATAATCTTCAATTCTTCAACTTCTTCTTTCCTGTCGACACTTGCAAACACTGGAATCACATTTCCGGTTTCAACAACCACTACCGTCCTTTCAATTGACCCTTCTCTCTTCATCTCTACAAGATAGAAGAAACCCAACAAGTTGGGTAAGAACCAGAACAATGTAGAAGGTGTGAAGAAAAATAGAACAAATAAAATGCCAAATAAAATTAAATGAAACCTGACGAGGGGATGGAGCATGTTGTGGTTCATGTAATTACAGATCAGCATGGATGGTATCTAAGTTTTATTTCGATGGTCTAATGATTGGACATGTGGCCCCAAAGCTGTTTTTAAGCGCGGGCCATGAGTTTTTTGTTTTCTTTTGTTTTCCTTTCCTTTGTATCGACAAATTTTGTAAACTCAGGAAATAAATGTAAGTGTTAAATTAAAAGAGTAATAAAATAAGTTGAGGGAAGGTGAAATTGAAATAAATGTAAAGATTATAACTTATAATATAAGAAGAGAACATGTTGGGTAAAAATAGCATTTAAAGGAGATGGGGGCCTAAGTGCAATAAGAGAAATTGAGGAGTATAAATACCCCACTTTTCTCTCATTTCCGAGCAACATGTGAGATGAGGGAGAAAGAGAAGGAGATTGTGATATTTTCTTGCTCAATTAAAGAAGAATTTTGAAATAAAAGTGAGATTAAGGGTTACTAAAACCTATAAACATCAAAAACCCAAGGCTGGAGAGCATTATTGGAAGGACACAGTGGAAGAAAAGAAGTGTTTGGCCAACACTTGTAGGAAGAAAGGGAGGAGAGGAGGATATTTTGATTTCACAAGCTATTAGGATCTTGAATCCCTCTTGGTATGGTGTTTCTTATATGCATTTAAAAGGTTCTTTACCTTATTACTTTATGGTTAAATTGCATGACTTTTCTTTACCTTATTACTTTTGGGTTAGGTTTCTTGAATAAAAATTTGGGGGAAATGTGGAATTGTGTAAAATTGATGAATATGGCATGAAATAGGATGTGAATGTTGTATAATGAATGGTTGAGCATGAAAAGAATGAGGGAAGTCTTGTTTTACAAAGCCAATTTTCAGCCAAATGCATGTGTTGCAGAAATTAACAACTTGACAGATTCATGTCGTGAATTTGAGAGAGAATTCGAGTGGTAAAACAAAGGGATTAGGGTCGGGTTCCTTCATAGGAGTTGTAGTTCTGGATATCTACTATGCAAGGAAACTTGTTTGACTTCATTTGGAATTTTATAACTCTAGTTAAGAGTCACTTAACGTGACTGTGCATGGCAGATTCTGCAGAACAGCACGTCTGTCACATTTGAGATGCATTTCGTAAATTGTGGGGACAGAACTGGGTTCTATTTCCTTCATAAGAGTTGTAGCCCTATATGTTATCTTTCTAACAAGATAAATTGTGTACAAAACAGAGTTCTACAACCCCAGTTAAGGGGAAAAATCTGGGCAGAGGTCGAAATCCGACCTCTGTCGGCAGCTTTGAGAAAAGTGGGAAAAGAGGTGGGGGGTCGCGAAACGATGTAGTGAGATGCATTAAAGGAAAATAAACAAGTTATGTTTGAAAATGGGTGTTTAGAATGATATTTTTAATGTCAAAAGCTATAAAAGAATAACAAATGAAAAGGGATATAGAATTGTTTCAGTGGGGTTGTTACAATAGGTGTGGTGTGCATTTGTTGCCGAATTATGTATGTTGAACTGGAAATTCATGCTTGTTGTGTGCTGGAAATTGATGTGTATTTGGTTGAGAATTACATGAGTGTTTTGGCTAAAATTGTGAAAGGATTTTACATGCCGAAATTAACAATTTTAGGATATGAAGGGGTAAAATGTGGAACACTTGTGTATGAACATATGAACTCTAGAAATGAGTGTAATGACGGATGTAGTTCAAAAATGCAAGTGTACTGATTTAAGATCATAGATGTCATAGGTGGTGTGGTCGGGATTGGACCATCATCAAGGCAAGAACATCACACAAGTGGAGCAGGTAGGTGACTTGCACCTTTCTTTTTCATACATTGAATAAGGAAATACTTTAACATGAATATTACTCTATTGTGTAAGAACCTATATCAGATTGTTGAAAGCGTAAATGTTGACGAATGATTGATTAGATTCGACTAATGGCATCTGAATGGATGACCGACACAAATGATTGATTAGCTTCGGCTAATGGCATCCGAATGGATGACCGGCACAAATGATTGAGTAGCTTCGGCTAATGGTATCCGAATGGATGACTTGGATGAATGATTGATTAACTTCGGCTAATTGCATCTGAATAGATGACCGACACGAATGATTGATTATCTTTGGCTAATGGCATCCGAATTGATGATCGGCACGAATGATTGATTATCTTTGGCTAATGGCATTTGAAAAGGATGATTGGGGTGAATGAACGATTAACCTCAGTAAATATGCCTTAAGAGGATAGACGGGTTATTAATTATGGTTGTGTTGAGAACGATGTTTAAGATTTTGTAGACCCAGGATGATTGGATCGAGATTGATTTTAAGGGTTACATTCATTGTTTCCATACCATTCATTGTTTGAGTTATTACTTGTTTGACTCATTCTTGTTAGTGCTCGAGACATGTTATTGTCTCGGGACATGTTACTGTTAAATTGATGCATTTACATGAAGAAATTATAAATGTTAATGCCTCCTGTAACTGTCATACTGTTTAGTTACCATTATAATTATCATTAAGTAATTACATTTTCTTAAATGTTTTGTATTGTTGTAGGGACGTCACATCCACGAGATGTCTAAGGAACCCGATACACGAGAACCTACTTTTGTAAGGAACCATGTAGATGCATTCTAAATCACAATGTATTTTGTGTGAATCAATGTATTGAACACATAACTTTTATTAGACCCTTTTGTGTAAATTTCTAATGGCTATTAGTAGTATAGGAATGCAACCTCATGTCCATGTATGTATATTTTTAATATGAATTTCTAATTATGCAACCATAATACTACATGTTTATGTAAGATTCATTTTTAATTAAATGTTGATTGTATGGATGGTATTCTAATGATGTGAGGTAATCAGGTTCACTGATTTCGGTAGCATGTGTTATATATATATATATATAAAAATTCGAGTCGTTACAAATTTTGGTGTGATTCATTTCAGTCGTTACAAATTTGGTGTGATTCATTGCGTTATTATAAAGCTATGGATAATCAGCTTGCTTGGGGGAGGTAGCCATGAACTAGTTGGGATGATAGGAATATTGGGTAGTAGTGGTGAACTACCTACCTCATTTTCTTTGAAAACAATTGGCATTTATCTATATTATTCATAAACAAAACTCAATATATTATTGTTGTTTGTTAACTGGAAAATAATTTTTTAGAGTGATATGTATAGAAAGTGAATTTCTAAAAGTGAATTATTTTAGGATATTCGATAATAACATGAAAGATAAGTTTAAATTATTTTATAGTGGTCGATTATGCTATAAAAAATAAGCTGAAAATAATGTATTAATACTTTAATATTTATTTTCAGGTTCATTAAAATAATGAGAACTAAATTCTAAGTAAAACGTAAAATAATAATGAAATTAAAAAAATCATAAATTATTTCAAATAAAATAAATAATAATCAAAATAATGAAGACCAAATCTTATGTATAAAAAAGTTAAAAGATGGTGCTGCAATAAAAAAGTAATTTCATAAATTATTTCAAGTAAAATAAAAAACTAAAAAAATCCAGTAGATAAAATAGTTTTAATTATGAAAATGATTAGAGAAAAGTAAATAACAATAAAAAATAAGGGTCAAAATTGATATAAAAATCAGATTCTAAGGGATGAAATTGAAAAATAGAATATTCAAAAATAGAATATATAGCAATAAAAATATTGAAGACAAGATTTGATATAATCAACAAATAACAAGATAGTTTTGAATTTTTCACTACTTATGAAAGGTATATTTTGTTAACAATAAAAGAAAAACACATTTTGGAAACCAATCAAAAATTTCTTTTAACTAGATAGTGTTTTCCATTGACTAGATTTTTAATGGTAAATAAAAAATAAAAGTTTGAAAAAACCACTTCATATGATAAAAAAGTGGGGCCTAGGTTATGTTGTATAAAAGTGCATACTTACATGTAAGAAAAGGAATTGTAACTTGATTAATATATAAACTTGTTTTAAAATATTTTTATAATCAAATAATAGAAATCTTAATATAAAGATTTTTTGAATAAATTCAAAGTATATTGAGAAAGAAAAAAACAAAAACAAAGTCAGCTGGCCTTAAAGAGCCAGCTGAGAAGGGAAACATGCTTCCAGATTAAAAAGCCTTAAAGGTCGAGAGCTAGGCCTAAAGGCCCTAGGGATAGGCAGACAGTACGACTGACATAGGCCTTAAGCAGAAGACCAAACCGACCGAGAGAAAAATACAAAGGCCTTACAAGCGACCTCTACAAAAGAAATAAAAAGGCCACAATGGCCAACCCAAAAAAAACCCGGCTCAAAGGCCCAACCGAAGATACCAGTGCTCTGGGACCAATCGAAGAAACCATGCTAATCGGCCCAACCGAAGAAACCAAGCGACCCACTAGGCTAAAAGCCAAATAGACGGCTCACACGTCCATGAGGCCCCAACATCTGCGCCCTTGGTCCGACCAATTCGACAATTAGGGAGTTGATCAAGCTGCGATCGCACTTGATGATAAATGCCCTTGCTCACTCGATCGTTATCCCGATAATGATTTGGAAAAATCCTCTTGTTTCTTTCTTGCCACAAGTGGTAAGCAATAGATGTGAAGGCTAGAGAGCCAATATAATTATTGATAATATCCTTCTTCTTGACCCTGTTCAAGACCCACGTCAAAAGATCCGACCATCGGAGATCAGAGCCATCGAATATTGGCCATGTTCTTGACACTCGTCCCAAACCTTAACCGAAAAGGACACCGAAAAACGAAGCTCATGAGTTTCATCATCACGATTGCACAACTTTCAAGTTTGATTGTCCAAGGCGACGCTGTGAGCTCTGTCCATAGTGCGAAGTCCGCCTCGCGAAGCTAGCCACATAATGAAAGATTGTGCAGGGACATGCATGGGGTGCCAAAGGAGACCTTAAAGGTTGGAGGTGGGTCCGTGAGCCCTAAGTCGCTCCCAAGCCGAGTTATAGTGAATCTCCCGGACATCGTGTGCTCGCCATATTATCTCGATCTTCCCGAGAAGGTGGGGCTTAAAAGAATATTGGCCCAAATTTGGTTCAAATCTGCATCCCTCGCCGGAAAGACCAATCTTCTCCGTCCATAATGCCACCACCTTCGCATCCCATGGGATATTAGTGGAAGAGAGGATTCTATGGGAGAAGATGTCAATTAGACGACGACTGATGGTAACCAATAGTCGTACCAAAGAGAGGTTTTTTCCCATTGCCAATGATAGAGGTGATCCACCCCGACTTCACTCCCTAGCTTGCAAAAGCTTCCTCCATGTCCACGAGGATTGGACAGAATCGGGTAGACCAGAAAGGCCTCTTTCTAATGAGGTGGTTATGAACCCATTCGGACCACAAGGAGTCGCTATCGGATAGCAGAGTTCCATAGATGCTTCGTCATAGTTGCCCGGTTCTAAACCTTCACCCTTTTAAGGCCTTGAAAAAGCTTAAGAAAAAAGCTATAATTATTACAATTGTAAGAACTTCATATATTTTATTTGGTATCTTTGGAATTTCCTTTCCTAATTCCTTGCATGGTCTACAATTGAATTTTATAAATAGTTCACTATGCATTATTAGTTAGTTATTAATTGATTTATATGATTAAACTATTTTTAATCATTCATTGTAATATTCTTTGATTCTCATATATTAGTTCATATTTATTGTGATTAATAAATTTACATTCATAGATGTTATACAAATTTTATGAATTATAATTAATATATTTATGATTTTAATTAATTATGAAGTCCTCATGCTCATATAATTTTTTTGTATAACTTCAACGTTAAAATGCTTGTGAGTTGTGTAAAATTATCTAAGTCAATATGATGATGTATTAAAATTTAATATATTTTGGAATAAAGTTATTTTGTGTTTAGATAATTGGTTATCTTACGTTAAAGTTATTATCTTATTTAGAGTTCACAAAATAGATTTAGTAATAGAATACCTAACACTTATAAGATGAAACCTATCATGATCGTCAACTCCATACCCACTTGTACTTGAAACGATGTCAAGTTCAAGGGTGATAAGTCTACCACTTTGTCAAACTTATATGTACTTGGGCTCAATATTTAAATCTAAAGAGATTGGGTTTAACACCATGTTATACCTATATATACTTGCTCTCAACATTTAATTGAACTCAAGGGTATTGAGTCTAGCAACTCATCAGACCCACATGTACATGGAGTCACCGTATAGCTGAATCTTAGGATGTTAAGTTTGATACCTTGTAAGACCCATATGTATTTAGGTTCAACACGTAGGTGAATTCAAGGATGTTGGATCTAGTTTATTGCCAATTCACAAGTACATTGGGCTCATCATGTAGCTAATATAATGATGTTGGATCTAGTATCTTATTAGATTTTATATGTACTTGGGCTCAACTCGTGCCTAGACCTAAAAATATGAGTTTGACAACTTATTAGATCAATCTTCATTTGATTTTAGCGCATAAATGAACCCACTATTAAAGCAAGTCAAACTCATATCATACAACCTTGATATTTAGCCCTTTTTAAAATATATATATATATATATATATACAAACACACACACTCACTTAAACCTTAATCTAATTTAAGAAAAAGAAATAAATATTGATAATACAGTGACTTACTATTTTATTTAAAAAAAAAATACCAACCCCCTACCCTGTCTTTCATAGAAGTAGTGGGAAAACAAAATAGATTATAGGGTTTTTTTATTAATGATTGAAGTATTATTATATATTATAAATTCTTGAATTTTACCTACATTATTAAAAATGAGTTAGCATGAATTATACCTACAACTAAATGAGGTCTTGAAATCACTATTCATCCACATTGATTTTCCTATGGATTTGAATAGTGTATTCCACTACCTATTTTGCATTCTTCCATAACTACTCATGCTAATTAATTAGCATGGACAATGTTTTTGGTTTTCCTGCTATTGCTCATGTTAATTATTTAGCTTGAACAGTTTCATTGTCTTTTTCATTCTTCTACAACTGCTTGTGCTAATTAATTAGCATGAACAATCCTTTTGTTTTTCTCGTGATCTGCTCATGCCAACTAGTCCCTAATTTTTTTAAGGCTAATAATATTTTTTTGTCATTTTTTATTTACTCTTTTGTTATATTTTTTTATTCGACGAGGTATTTTTGCTCTTTTCATTAGTTATGCAATAATAATAATAATAATAATAATAATAATCTGAGATGTGTTTTCAAATGATTTTGTTAAGACTAATAATATTTATTTTTCTTTTTTCATTTATTTTATTTTTTTGTTATAATTTTTAATATTTTTTATTCTTCAAGGTAATTTTTTCATTATACATGCAATAGTAATAATAATTATTCTTCAAGGTAGTTTTCGGATATATTTTTCTTGTTTACTCTTTTGTTAAGGTTTTTGAGTTTTTATTCCTCAAGGTAAGTTAATAATTATTATTATATTAACAATACTACTACTACTACTACTAATAATAATAATAATAATTTAAGTTGTTATGATCTTGATGATAATAATGATATTATAAATTATCATGATAATTGCGATTAGAATTTATTGTAATCATTAGAACGCTTATGATATAACTAATTATGGTTTTAATGGTAATATTAACAATAACTCATAAAATATTATAAAATATCAATAATACATAATAATGATAATAATACTAATTATGATTGGAATAATATTAATAAAAATAACAATGTTGGGTATCGTGATGATTATTGTTGTTCTAATGACAATGATTAAAACAATATTGTTAGTAATAATCAGAATATTAATTATTTACAATAATGATTATAATAGTATCTATAATAATTATGACAATTTAAGAATCATGATGATTAAAATGTAATAATAATCAAAATAATTCATTAGTCAATGTTATTTTTGTTCATAACCGACCTTTATGTCTTTTTTATATATGATATTTCAGATTTAATATTATTTCAACAAACAAATATACTGAAGTCATAAATAGACAAAACAGGTAGGAAAAATGGGTCAAATTATTTACAATGAAAAAATATATGAGATACTGACTTTGCGATTCGTTGCACATAGATAATCTACCGATTAAATAATTATTCAAATATTTTGGACAATAACAACATTCTTTTTTTCCGATGCACAAAACAAATAATCCATTTAAAACAGATTTTATTATTGATAATTTAAAAAAAACTATCATATAATTAAAGTTACTAACTGAATAATGGTGAGATAAAGCTATCATAGAAAAACTCGACTACTAAACATAGGAACTCTAAGAATCTAAGCCCAACACAAACTTCACAAACGCATTACACAATTATAGTTCTTTTCTTTCAGTACATTCTAAAAATATCTTTCAACCTGTACTCAAGATATCAAGATCAACTCTAAACTAAATATATTTTTCAACAAAACAACGTTGTTGATAGAACCTGACATTGGATGTGAGCTCAGTTATGAGCATTGGCCATTACTTATTGGGCTCTTGGCAATGGACGTGAGCTTCATCAAGGGTTCTAATGCTTTGCACCCGTTTGGCAATGTGGTGCGTTCCACGTTTGCCAAACGGGACGCACTTTCAGTGTTTGGTTTCTACCAAACATATTTTTTTTAATGGGTCCCACTTCATTTTACCCTCAGATCGGCGTTTCAAAAAAAACACCTTGGAGGTGCTTTTGAAACACCGATCCAGTGATTTTGAGAATCACGATTCTCCTCAATTCTGCAACCTCCCACAATTAAACCGTTGAAAAGCAAAATCCCTACCTTATCCTCTCGTCTGCAACCTCCCATCTCAACTTTTGTAAGACTGGAAAGTGTAATGAAATGGTTTGGACTAATTGAATCTTGATAAAGCTTTCCTGAACTTTGTTCAAGTATCAGGAAAAGTCACCTGCTGTGGACATGAATTTCATGAGTTCGTTCCTCAGAGAACATGTGCTTATATAAGCCAGCATGATCTTCATCATGGCGAGATGACAGTCAAAGACGATGAATTTTTTAAGGCTCTGTTAGGGAATCAGAGCCATATATGAATTGTTGGCAGAGTTGTTAAGGAGAGAAAAGGAAGCAGGAATAAAACCAGATCCTGAGATAGATGCATTCATGAACGTGGAGGGGTGTAAAATAGAGAGGACTGGACGGGGGGGGGGGGGGGGCGGCCAAGTGGAGAAAATGGAGAAGATAAGAATGGAATGGGGAATGGGGTTTTTATTATAATAATTATTATTATGGGACAGACGGGGGTGGGTTTTTATTATAATAATTATTATTATATAATAATAATTAATTGTTATTGTTAATTATAATAATTAATTATTATAATTATTAATTATTGTATAATAATAATAATTATTATTATATAATTATTATTATAATAATAGTTAGCATAAAAAATAGAGGTTTTAATTTGTAATTAATTTGATTGAATTATTTGTAATGAAATGTATTTTAATTAATTATGTTTAAACTTATTAGTTACTTAAAATATATTATTTAGTGTGTTAATTTTAGTAATTGATAATTATATTTTTAGTTTGATGGGAGAATAAAAAATAATATTTGTTTTTTCATGAATTACTAATTACATTATATTATTATAATTATTAAATTTACAATATTTAAAAAAATTATATATATATATATATATACCCTTTAAAGTAATTTCACAAGGTAAAAGCAATATGAAAAGCTTGGTAACCAAAGACCTAAAACTGTTTTTTTTTCAACCTCCAACTCAACCATAGTTTTAATCAAGCACTTCACTGCTTATTTTGAACCATAGTAAAAGCGCTTTTTTGAAACTTCTTTTTTTCAACCTCAATCGCAAAAGCAAAAGCAATGCCAAACACACCTTTTATCTGGCTTCCTTCGTTGGGTTTCAATTTTATCCTCAATTGTAATTAATGCTTTATTGAAAGTGGAATAGAATTGCTTAATAAAAGTGATATTCTTTATAGACAATTAAAAAAGAAAAGTAATTGTAAAATAATTTAAAATTCCCAGCCCACCAACTACTAACTCATGAAAGCCATTGCCTAGCCCTAATGACCAATAAGGAGCGTAATAAGTGCTGTATGATAAGCATTTAGGTATCTTAATTACAACTGAACTATTTACTCAAAGTTGTCAATTTCGTTCTGTTTTTGGTCGGAAGAGCCAAAATATTCCGCTTCGTTCAAAAAATCAAGATAAAATGATATCGTTTTTGTATCGGTTTTAATTCCGATCTGTTCCGAAATTCGCGGCGAACGTCTCGATGCACGTTCGACCTTAAAATCCTCTTTATTTTAATTAACTTGTGACTTTTTTCTGTAATTTTAAGATTATATTTGTTTGACTTTTTGTTTATGTTGTACAATTTAATATTAATTTATCTTAAATTTTAATTATATTTTTAATTAATATTTTAATTATATATATATAGTATAACCTCGAAATGCTCCTGAACGTTCCGCTCCAATAAAAAACCGAATGAAAACACTGCAAGCTTGTATTTACTTGTTCCTCTCAAGCAACATATTTATTTAAACATTAGAATGATCCCCATGAGTCATCTCCTCGTTCTTTTGGTTCATTATTTATTTTTTTCTCATTGAACTTTTATCCATTCCTTTGTGCGTAAATTAAAAAAAATTTTACTTCTTGTTTTCACGTATATAAGCAAACATATACTTTGAATTCTTATTAGAAACCACTTAAAACTTAAAAATTAAAAATTCCATCATTTTTCTAGCACCGAAATGGGTTTGTTTGGAAGGGTATAGCATAAATATTGTTTTTCAAAATATTTTTTTGATTTATAAATACATTTGATTTTTTAAATTTAATTTGATATCAGTATATTAAAACAATTAGAAAACATAAAAAAAATAATGCAAGAAAATAAAATAAAAAATAATTTGTAACCCACCCAAATTCTACTCCTGTGAAGATTCCGCCCAATGATCACTTTCATTTACATTCCATCCTACATGTTTTAATCTCCTGAGATCAAAACTCACTCGACCACCTTGTAAAGGGGCATTGTAACATTGGGGATGGTTATTGATTCCAGAAATTTAGGGAATCAAGATCCTTAAGAACAAGCAGATTAGTCTAAACTTTAGTGCAGGTTTCTTCCGAAAGTAAAGCAATATACAGGAAGAAAAAGTACAAGCCACGGAGAAGACAAAACCTACAAACAAAAGATCACTAGGTATCCATTTGATTGTTCGAACTCCATAATCATAATGTTGATATATATAAACATCATGTTTGTAGAGTTTTCTCATTCAAAATCAGCAGATCCCCAACGATGTAATAATTATTAACGACCCCATATCTCATATTTTTAGAAACATAAAAAAGAAAAGAAAAATTAATAGCATATTCTTTCACGATGGAGATCATTTCCAGTATGGCCTAACTTGAATAATGAAATATATGACAATCTCTATTGATCCCAAATTGTATATAACGAGCCATAAACCCACACTCTACCGCAAAGATTAAGATGTATTTTTTTATCTATTTTTAATATATATAGTTTTTTGTTTTTATTTTTTTATTTTTGGTTTAGTTTTGATCCCTTGATTTGTTCAGTTCTTCTGAGATAATTTGTAATTTCTTGTTTGTATCTATACACTTTTGTTCTTAGTTTTGATTTTTATTTTTATTTGTATTTATATTAAATGTAGCATGCGTTAAAAACATATTAAGTTCAGTTTTGGTGGTGTAAAATGAGAGTGAAACTCTCTTATGCATATATACTGAAGGTTATTTTGTATTTGTATATTAAAAAACTAAAAATATATAAGTGAGAAAAAGGAAAAACAAAGTGAAAAAATGGATTTGGAGATTAATCGTGGTGTGTGTAATCGGCCCGAACACCACGATTCTCAAAAACAAATATATACTTGGGGAAAAATAGTGGTGTGAGTAAACCGACCGGATACCTCGATTATTAAAAAACAAAAAAGTATAAATGGGGAAATGTAAAAACAAAAGTTGGTCCGGAGATCAATCGTGTTATGTGTGAGTCGACTCCGACACCCGGTTACATAACAAACCAAAAAAAAAAGGATCCTTGCTAAAAAAAGGGGGCAAGGGAAAGCATTATAACAATCCACAGTGAAATGTGTGGGGAGCTCCAATGCTTTCCCTACACCATTTGTATGTATACACCTCTACTCTTATTTTAGATATTTTATTTTTATTTTTATAAATGTGGTTTCTATTAAAAAACATGGTAAGTTCAACTTTGGTAGTATAAAATGAGAGTGAAACTCTCTCTTATGCATGTATACAAAGATTATTTTGTATTTGTATATTAAAAACCAAAACAAATGTATAAGTGGGGGAAAAGGAAAAAATAAAAATAAAAGTTGGTTCAGGGATTAATCGTGATGCACGTAAGTCGGCTTGGACACCCCAGCTTAAAAAATATAAGTCGAAAAAATCATGGTGCGCGTAAGTTAACTTGGACACCCGGATTATAAAAAGAAACCAAAAATATATAAGTGGGGGTTTAGGATAGTCGTGGTGTGTATAAGCTGGTCCAAACACCTCGGTTATTAAAAAAAAACATAAGAGGGAAAACACTATAGCAATTAAAAACATCGAGTTAGGTGTTTAGTTGTGGTGCGTGTAAGTTGGCTCGGACACCGATTATCAAAAATAAAATGTATAAGTGGGGAAAAGCATGAGAAAAATGTAAAAAAAGTGCAGGATTGGTTGTGGTGCGCATAAGATGACCCGAATACTGAAGATTATAAAAAATGTATGCATGGGGTGGGGGAATCACATTGCACGTAAGTTATCCTAGTACCTAGTTATCGAAACAAAACAAAAAAATGTATAAGTGGCAAAAAACCAAACATGAAATAAGTTTGTTCGGAGATTAGTCGTGATATGTGTGAGTCGGCCTGTACACCTCGGTTATCAAAAAACCAAACATGAAAAGGTTAAACAAAAAAGGATCCTGGTTAAAAACAAAGTAAGGAAAAGAATCTGTAGCAATACATAATGAAATTTGTGGTGAGCTATAGTGTTTTCCCCACACTATTTGTATGTATAATTTTAAAAGATACTAGTCCTCGCATCAACCCTCCAATTGGACATTTGTCATTCAGATTGTATTCCATCCTAAAATATCTTTTCCTCGATTGAAAACCAAAGCCTGCAAAAACTATTTGCAAATTTTTTCATATATTTTTCCAAGCATAAAAGACTATCACGTGCATGATGGAACAATAGGAGCTATCCATTAGAGACAAAGATTCCTTGTTTTAAGGTAATTTCTGTTATGTTGAATAGTTTTTGTTTAACTTGAAGAACAAGATTGTTTTTATGTTAAAGTAGTCATGCACCATGATTATAGGATTTGAAATCATGGGTGGTTGTTTTTCATTTTTCAGTGTAAGGCTATTTAATAGTCATAACAAGTAATCTAGCTAAAAGGATTCTTCTATCTTTTGAGCAATTAAACTCAACAAAAGTTTATGTTATCTTTTACTCTCAAACATTTGGTGTCGAGCCTCCTTACGAGGTTGATCAAAACTAGAGATTTAGGTGTTAAAGTGAAGAGCCATAGACATGACATCTAAGAACAGTTTCATGCAACTTACCACACCTAGGTTTTATGATCACTGTGACTATTGAAGTATGCTAATGGAGAATTTTTGTGTTCAAAAGATTATTGGAACATAATAGAGACTAGGATCACTGTTACAACAAGAACATCAAGTTTGAGTGAGATACAACAGAAAACCTATAGAGATCAAAAGTCGAAAGATCTCAAGACCAAAAACTATTTGTTCCAAGCCATTGATCGATCAATACTGAAATAATCTTTGTCATAACCCAATTTCAGGCTACTCCCCAAAATCAAACCAAAAATAACAAAAATAAAATAAAAAGGGTTGATGTTGGTGGAAAAATCAATGTGGAATTTTTGGTCATTTCCATGAGTCCGACCAGTATCTTTTTGTACCTAAAAATAAAGGAAATCGAATATCCAAGGTCAAAATAATTTATTATCAGATAAATCTGCGTAAAAACTAAGTTGAAAGATAAAAATACTTTTTTATGGGCCAATTTGATCTAATCGTTGGCTAATTTAAAATTATAATTATGTTTGAGAATTAATTTAGGGTCCAAATTAAGTACAAGGACTTAATTATACTTTAAATTAGTCAAATTAATTTTATTAAAGGCTTCGTTAATAAGAAATCAAGTTTTAAATTTAATTTGGGTTCAATTGACTGAAATTGGAATTTTCGGAGACCAATTTGATTTTTTCCAAGTCAATTATGCGAAATCGAGGGCGAATTGAATAAATTAAGAGATTAATGGTCGATTGAGGGTTAAATCATGAAAATCAGAAACCAAGTACCAAAATAAAAAGCTCGCGCAAAGTTAAGGTTGATATTGAAATTATAAGTTTAAATTCAATTGGGTGTGAAATTAAGACAATTACAAATTGAGTGACCAAATCGAAATTTTGCGCTCTCCAAATCACTTGAAATTCACAAGCATATTGTTCGATCACTGAACAGCAGGTAGGAACGCCTCTATGCTTTCAGCAGCAGGCAACCCATCGGTTCATGCCGAGGGCAGCCAAGGCTTACCTCCGACCTATAAAAGGCATGCCCATGCATGCAGAGACGGGGAAAAGAGAATAGAGAGGGAAAGAGAAGAAGAAGATTGTTCACGTAGAGAATAAAAAGAAGCAGAGAAAATGCAGAGAAAAAGCAAAACAAAAGAAGGAAACTTACGTAAAAACATAGTTTATCTTCATCCCTCTCGGTGTTCCTCTCTCTCTCGGTCTTCTCTACTTCTCTCTCTAAAACCGAAGCCTTTCTCTCTCTCTCGGCGTCCATACCGGCCACCAGTTTCAGCTATCAAGAGTCGCTTTATCATCACCGAAGCAATCCCTCATCCCCGTAATCCAGTCACCATCTTAGGCAAAGGTAGAAGCAAGTCCACTGTTGCGATGTCGCGATCACACAAATTAATTACCCTAGCTTAAAACACACAAGATAATATAGAGCAAGCAAGGGGTCAATCCCACGAGGAAGTTTCAAGTCAGATTTTTATGCTGTACGTTATGTGATTGGGGGGATTTGGTTTCGATTAACTAAACTATGGCAACAATTAAACTAGCAAAAATCAATTAAAACCGAAACTTATCAAGAAAACAAACCTTGGTCGCAAGCATACATCCACCTACGGAAATTAGAACCGATCCTTGAAACAAAAAATGCAGTTTATGTTCTGAAATTTTAACTTTTCTTAACGTGATTAATTAACGGATCCGCCGTATAACTAATCCTCACCACCAAACAATCAAAGTGTCCACACTAATGATTCAATTTAATGGTAGCTTTAAGAACTAGATAATTTCATCAAGATTAACATACAAGTTCTCCCTAAGTTCAATAATGTAGTTCCACCACAATTATCAAGCTTAGTTACTTTACAAGTTCATATATCACAACTCCGATTTTGATATTAAACTTAGCAATAGATTGTTCACAACAATAACTTAGAGTCCGCTCTAGCAATCATCAACAACAATCATAGGAAATATGCATAGGAAAACAAATATATTCATTCATAACATAAACTGAAAATAGAAGGAAGAATAAATCTCACGGTTCTTGAAATCCGAAGGTGTTTGTGTCCTTGCAACCAAGAAGAAGAATCTAGCCTTGCATGTTTATTGAACAACTAAATAAAAAGATGGAAGAACACATGATTTTTGGGTTTGGAGGATGAAAATTTCGTGTTTTCTCTTGTGGTGGCTGCCCTTCCTTGCTCCTCTTCTCCTTTATATATGCTTAGAAACCCTAATGTGTATTTTACCAAATAGTCCTTCCTTAAGTTGGCAGAATTTAGTTGTCCCTTGTAAAATTCATATCTCCCTCATACGACATCGTTTTGGAGCGTTTATAGGTCTTTGAGTCCTGAATCCACTCCAATTGAGTTTGCATCAATTGGACTTCTGTAGCTCGAGATATTGAATTTTTAATGGACAAAGGTCAACAGTGGCAGAATGCAAGATTTGACTTTGCAGGATGCGATTTCCATGATCTTTCTCCTTTTATTTTTCTTGCATTACATTTCCAGAAAGGTATGGATGTTAGCTCTTGAATGTCACTGGAATCACTTCATTTCGATCTCTAGAACTCACGCTTTGCACAAAACATCAACTGAACGTCAAATCTGCCAATTACCTCCAATATACTCCTTTTTGCATCTTTCATCCAAAAATGCCTTCAAAATATAAAATAAAGAATATCAAAGCATTTTATACACAAAACATATGCAAAACACTACGTAAATATGGATGAAATTATCAAATAATATGGTCGCATCAAATACCCCCACACTTAGCTCTTGCTCGTCCTCGAGAAAGGGTAGGTAAAAACAAAAAACAAATTTTAATAAAAACAAATAACCATGACCAATCTCTTAATCTCCCCTCAATATCCAAGAATTCAAGCATTATAAATAAGAATACAATCGATAAGGATAAAGAATATAAATCTTTATGAATTTGTTTACATGCAAACTTCAAAACTCAATTACTCTTCGGGATTTAAAAGAAATCTATGCCATGCCAAAGTGATAGGTCCTCTCATTGATATACACTCCAACACTCATGTGTTTAGGGCTTATGTGTTTAAATCTCTCAAATTCAATCAATGAAGATGTTCTACCATAAGCTTGCTCTTCAATCTCATCTCCATTACTAAAATATTACAAACAATGCATGAATCAAAAGGTCTTATTTTCCGGTTGTAATGGGGCTAAGGTTAAGGTGAGGTAAAAGAGAGTACAAGAAAAGGTTTAAACCAAAGAAAGTGGAGCATTATGAAAAAAAAAAATATATTTGAACCAAGATATTCCATCAAAACACATCAATTTTCAATCTTCAAGCACCAATTCTAAGCTTCTTTCGATTTCAAGCTCTTTTCTATTTCTTTCTTTTTCTTTTCTTCTTTTCTTTCTTTTTTCTTGTTTTTTTTTGTTCTTCACCTTTGGCAACTTTGCCCATCTTTTCATCAAGCATCACTTCTTCTTTCTTTTCACATAATTTCCAACCATAATTCCATGAGATATCAAAAGTATATGCTCTACTAATCCTTGGCCAGGGGAAAAGAGGAAAACATATAAAAAGTTTAAGGCTTATATATGGATAAAGCAAAGAAAAGATAAACAAGCTCAAACGGGGCTCACTAAAGATAATATGCTTTAGGTTGGCTTTTTGGCTCAAGTGGTTAAAATTCCTAATGCCTTTATCATCTTCATGCATCTATGCAATGTGAATGTAATCTCAATAAGATATGAAGCAAGTTCTAGAGATACATATCATTGAAAGAACGAACAATCAAAGAATATAATGTTGAAGGCTCAAAAGCTTACATTGGTATAACACTATAAAGTCAACATGACATATTTTCAGAGTCAATCCCTAAACCAATTAAACATTAAAACTTGCATGCACACTCATTCATTTGATTTATATATTCATCTATCTCACTTAATTCTCATACATAATACTCATATTCTCAAAAACCAATGGGAGTTCAAAAGGATCAATCATAGATTTTTCTTCTTTTTTTTGGGAAAAATAAATAAAACAAAAATAAAAAAAAAAACTAACACTTTCCCAATACCCCCACACTTAAAACACAACATTGTCCTCAATGTTGAAAATAAAAGAAAAGGAATATAGGAGAATGACAAAAATGAAATAAAATGCAAAAATATAAAAGATAAGGAAAAAGAAAGCAAATCTATTTTTTTTTGTGCTAGGTTGCCTCCCAGTAAGCGCTTTTGTTTTATGTCATTGGCTTGACATGTGGCATGCTCATCCTTCATAGATTGGTTCAGATAACTCTATAGAAGTGGTGATTTCTGTTGTCCAACTTTCATAGAAAGGTTTCACACGATGCCCATTGACCTTGAGTACTTTGTTGGTTTCTAAACTTGTAATTTCAACTGCACCATAAGGAAAAACATTAGAAACAACAAAGGGTCCAATCCAACGAGAGCGCAATTTTCCAGGAAAAAGTTTCAAACGCGAATGATAAAGGACTTTGTCTCCAACATGAAACTCCTTTCTTGTAAGCATTCGGTCATGAAGATTCTTAGTCTTTTCTTTGTAAATCCTTGCATTCTCGTAAGCATCATTTCGAATCTCTTCCAACTCTTGTAGTTGCAGTTTTCTTGCAATCCCAGCAGCATCATAATCCAGGTGACATTGTTTAATGGCCCACAAGCTTTGTGTTCAAGCTCCACCGTAGATGACATGCTTTCCCATAAATCATTCTATAAGGTGACATTCCTATAGGTGATTTATAAGCGGTTCGATAAGCCCAAAGTGCATCTCCAAGATGTAGACTCCAATCTCGCCGATTAGGTTGCACGCTTTTCTCCAAAATGGACTTGATTTCTCGATTTGAAATTTCAGCTTGGCCATTCGTTTGAGGATGATATGCCGTGGAAGTTCGATGAGTCACATGATATTTGCGTAGCAATGCTTCCATGGAACTATTACAAAAATGAGTGCCACGATCGCTAATGATAGCTTTAGGGATTCCAAACTCGTCAAATATGTGAGTCCTGACAAAATCTAAAACAACCTTAGCATCGTTAGTTCAGTATGGCTTTCGCCTCAATCCATTTAGACACATAATCAATAGCAAGAAGAATATAAAGATTGCCAAAAGAACATGGAAACGGACCCATAAAGTCAATACCCCAAACATCAAAAATTTCACTTACAAGAATATTCGTTAAAGGCATTTGATTCTTATGAGTGATATTACCTGTTCTTTGGCATTTTTCACATGATTTGCGTAGTGATAAGCATCTTTAAAAATAGAAGGCCAATAAAAACCACTTTCAAGTACCTTGTGGGTCGTTCTTTTGCTCCAAAATGCCCACCACAAGAATGAGAATGACAAAAGGTGAGAATAGAATGAAATTCATCTTGTGGTACACACCTCCTAACTATTTGCTCCACACAAAATTTTCAAAGGTAAGGATCATCCCAAAAATAATATTTAGCATCACTCGTAACTTATCTTTTGGGGTTTAGACAAACTCGGAGGGAATTCTTTGGTGACTAAATAGTTTACCAAATTAGCATACCATGGTCTTGTAGAGGAATGCAACATATACAACTACTCATCAGGGAATGTCTCTCTTATTGTTTCAATCTGTATATCCTCAGTCCTCAGTCAGCTCAAGTGATCAGCCACATGGTTTTCAGCACCTTTTTTTGTCTTTGATCTCAAGATCGAATTCTTATAAAAGCAAGATCCACCTAATTAGTCTTTGTTTGAACTCCTTCTTCAAAAGATACCTTAGAGCTGCATGGTCAGTAAAAACAATGACTTTTGTACCAAGTAGATATGACCTGAATTTTTCAAGAGCAAACACCACTGCAAAAAGTTCCTTTTCAGTTGTATGGTAATTGCATTGTGCTCTATCCAACATACAGAAGCATAGGCGATAACATGCAAATTTTTCCCAATTTTTGCCCAAGCACGGCTCCTACCGCATAGTCACTCGCATCACACATTATCTCAAAAGGTTCATCCCAATTTGGTGGTTGGATGATATGGGAAGATGTGACACGCCTCTTAAGCTCATCATGGGCATCTTTACATGCTTGATCAAACATAAAATCCACTTCTTTGGCTAATAGTTTGCACAAGGGTGTCGTAATCTTCGAGAAATCTTTGATAAAGCGTCGATAAAAACATGTATGACCTAGAGAAGAACGAACCTCCCTCACGCATGAGGGGTAAGGCAATGATGAAATAACATCTATCTTAGCTTTATCAACCTCTAATCCACGTGAAGACACAACATGCTCAAGAACTATTCCTTGTTCTACCATAAAATAACACTTTTCATAGTTCAAGACAAGGTTAGTTTCAATGCACTTTTTCAAGATCAAAGATAAATTTTCTAGACATCTACCAAAAGAATCACCATACACCGTAAAATCATCTATAAAAACCTCGATTATTCTTTCAACATAGTTAAAAAATATACTCATCATACATCTTTGAAAAGTTGCAGGAGCATTACAAAGACCAAAAAGCATTCTCCTATATGCATATGTACCAAATGGACATGTAAATGTATTCTTTTCTTGATCCTCAGGATTAATAACAATCTGATTGTATCCACTATATCCATAAAGAAAGCAATAAAAAGACTTACCTTCCAGGCGTTCAAGCATTTGATCTAGGAATGGTAATGGGAAATGATCTTTGCGTGTAGAAAGATTGAGCTTTCTGTAATCAACACACATTCTCCATCCACTCAAGATGCAAGTAGGAATGAGCTCATCATTTTTGTTTTTCACCAACGTGATTCCTGTCTTTTTGGGCACCACATGGATTGGCGCGACCCATTTACTGTCAGTGATGGGGTAAATGACTCCTGCATCTAACAGTTTCAAAATTTCAGCTTTCACTACCTCCATCATAGGCGGGTTCAACCTCCTTTGCATTTCCCTTGTTGGTTTTGTGTTGTCCTCCAATAGTATGTGATGCATACATATTGAGGGACTAATGCCCTTGATGTCGGCTAAAGTCCATCCAATGGCCGTCTTGTGATCACACAACAACTTCACAAGTTTTTCCTCTTGCATACTTGTTAAACCATTTGCTATGATAACAGGAAGTGTATTGTTGTCGCCAATGAATACATACTTGAAATTATCAGGAAAAGGTTTTAATTCTAACTCGAGAGCCTGTAAAATAGATGGCAAAAGCTTTTTATGTGAGAGTACCAAATCAACAAAGACATTACCTTGGGGAACGGTTTGCAAAGCTTGTAAGGCCAATACTGATTCGTGCATGTTTTGGGGAACACACATGTGCCTCTCCATCTCTTCTATCTTGGTGAAATCATAGCCATAGCTCAAAACTATGCTTAATCCGTCTTCGCAATCAAAATCACAAACTCGCTGCACACACTTATCAATTTGATCATAGCATGTGATAGAATAAACATTGCTATAAGGATATTTCATTGCATCATGAAAATTGAATTCAATTTTTTCATCTCCTACCTCCATAGACAAGGTATCCTTACCACAATCAATCTTTGTGTTGGCGGTTTTCAAGAATGGTCTCCCAAACAATATAGGAGTGTTGGTTGATAAATCACAAGAATCATGTTCCATATCAAGAATATAAAAATCACATGGAATAACCAAACTATCAATCTTGACCAGGACATCTTCTATCACACCAAGTGGGTAAACAAAACTACGATCCGCAAGTTGTATTACAATGCTAGTTTTATTCAAAGGCTCAAGACTAAGAGAATCATAAACATGTTTGGGCATAACACTAATGGATGCACCTAAATCGCATAAAGCTCTTTTAAAACTAGCATTACCAATAACACATGGGATAGTAAACGCACCTGGGTCTTTTTGTTTCAGAGGCAGATTCTTTTGAACAACGGCAGATACAACTTCACCCATACTTACCGTTTCATGACCTTTCAATTTGAAAGCTCTCTTGGTAGTACACAACTCCTTCAAGAATTTTGCATACTTGGGAATTTGCTTGATAGCATCAAGCAAAGGAATGTTCAGTTCCACTTTCTTGAAAACCTCTAAGATCTCTTTTTCTTTGTCTTCTTTCTTTGACCTAGAAGAACTCACAGGAAAGGGTGGATTTGTTTTAAAATTGGAATTAATTGAGTGAAAAGTTACCTTTGGAGTGTTTGTCTTTGTTTCAGTTTGTGGAGGAGGATGATGTTCTTTCTTTGTACTCAATTCAGTTTCTATCTCTTCTTCCTCCTCCATCTCAATTTGTTTCAACTTTTTCTCTTCAAGTTCTTTCCCACTTCGCAGCATGATAGCACTAACATTCTCTTTTGGATTCAATGCTTGGGAGGGCAATTTTCCATTTATTTGTGCTTCCAATTTCCCTACACTTGAAGCTACTTGCCCCATTTGCTTCTCCAGGTTGTGAATACTTGACCTTGTTTCTTATTGAAAAACATGACATTTTGTTGCAAGGTAACAGTATTAGAACCCAAAGTTTTCATCATCTCACGAAGTTCATCATTGGATGACGACCCCATAACATTGGAGTTTGTGAATGGAACGGGTTGTCTTGCTTGATAATTTTGTTGGGGTTGAAATCCTTGTGGATGGAACCGTCGGCCTGGATTGCCTTGTTGGGATGGGTTGTCTGTAGCGTAAATTGGGATGATCTCTCCATCCGAGATTGTACGTGTTGGAAAAGGGATCATATTTACGTTGGGGTTGTCAATTGAATGCTCCATCAATTGCATGAGCTTGTTCAATGTAATCTTCTTGCATTGTTGGACACATATCCGAAGCATGTCCTTGTAAGGAACATATGCTACAAACTTTCACCGCTGCACATTTCCACAAGCCAAAGAACGCACAAGAGAAGTAAGATCATTAACTTTATTTTCAAGGTTAGAAATACTTACCTCATTTACTCGTTTGATGTAGAGGTCTCCACGAGTGCCAAACTGCTTTGAATTGGCTGCCATGTTTGAGATCAATTGGCGTGCAGACCTCGGGTGTCTTATCCACCAATGCGCCTCCACTTGCAGCATCAATGATACTACGGTCGATGAGGCATCAATCCTTCATAGAAATATTGAATGACCAGTTGATCGGGTATTTGATGATGAGGGCATGGAATACATAGTTGCTCAAATCTTTCCCAATACTCGGAAAGTGTGTAACGGTCCGAATTTTTTTTTTTATTTAGAAATATACACACATAACCCTGGTTTACGTTGTCAAATTTACACAAAAGAGTTTTTACAAACTTAAACATTACATAGATCACTTCATCCTAAAACTACTAAATTTCACATACAATTTATGTGGTTCTTTTTCCAAGAGTAGATCCCCTTTTAATAGGTTCCCTAGATTTCACGTGGTTGTGACGTCCCTGCAGTAGCACAACATATAATGAAATGTAAATTCTTATTATTAGTATTAAAATTCTAACCTAAGGACCAATCAAAGAAAAGAACACAAATATCTTATAATTTCTATATACACATGGTGCAATTTAGTTGTAAAAGTTTACGAGGACTTCATTCTTCTTTTTTAGTGTATCATTATTATTCCTTTGAATATTATTTTAAGACACTCCTATCTGAGGTCAACCATTACTACCCATGATCTCTTTCTATGACAACCGTTAGCCGAAACTAACCATTCTTTTATTCCGGTCATCCTTTCGGATGCCATTAGCTGTAACTAATCAATCAATTATTCCGACCATCCTTTCAGATGCCATTAGCCGTAGCTAATCAATCACTTATCCCGGCCATCCTTTCGGAAGCCATTAGCCGTAGCTAATCAATCACTTATCCTGGCCATCCTTTCGGACGCCATTAGCCGTAGCTAATCATTCACTTATCCCAGCCATCCTTTCGGACGCCATTAGCCGTAGCTAATCAATCACTTATCCCGGCCATCCTTTCGGACGCCATTAGCCGTAGCTAATCATTCACTTATCCCGGCCATCCTTTCGGACGCCATTAACCGTATCTAATCAATGATTTATCCCGGTCATCCTTTCGGACGCCATTAGCCGTAGCTAATCAATCATTTTCCACATCTATGCATTCATTAATTTAATATAAACCTCAACGTAATTATGAACTATTCAATTTAGAAAGTTTCTTACATGATGTAAGGTTGGAGGGTTATAATTCACTTACTTGCTCTACTTCGGGGTTGTTCTTGCCTGGTCGATGGTTCAATCCCGACTGCTCCGCCTGCGACATCGATGCCTAATTATTAGTATACTTCTATTTCAATTTCATATTCATCAATATACTTATGTCAACAATTCCAACTAAAACAAGCTTACAATTTTCAGTAAAATTATCAACAATTTCTTTTCATAATCTCATAGAATTTTTCAGCACAATACACACATGAGATTTCAACAACAATACCCATCAATTCTCATCCTATATCCACATTTTCCATCCTAAGTTATACATGAAAATTTCAGCATCATATTCATAAACTTTTAATCATAACTCACACTTTCCAGCACAATTTATACATGAAATTTCAGCATCACACTCATCAATTTTTCATCATAACCCCACATTTTCCTTGCTTCTTTTAATTCATTTCTTTCAACCTTCAAGAAGAACCATAAAAAAATCTCATGACACTTACCTATCTTATCTCACTTTTTTTTTTTAAAACTTTGCAACTCTTCTTCCTCCTCTCTATTTCATTCACTATTTTCACAAGGTCCTCTCCTTTGTTTTAGCTTAAGTTTTGTTTGAGAAAAGAAGGAAATGGGATGGAAAAGAAGAGGTTGTGTTGGCTGCAAAGAGGAAAAATTGGATGAGAAGAGAAGGGATAGAGTTCGGCTAGGTGGAGAAAAATTGGGTGGAGAAAAGAAGTTAAGTGGAATTGGGTGGAGAATAAATTAAATTGGGTGGAATTGGGTGGAGAATAAATTAAATTGGGTGGAATTGGGTGGGGAATAAATTAAATTGAGTGGAATTGGGTGGGGAATAAATTAAATTGAGTGGAATTGGGTGGAGAAGAGAAAAATGGGTGGAAAAGAGACCCCACACCCACTCACCTCCTTGTATTTATTTTCAAAACATGGAGGGTTGTTTGGGGTTTGGGTTAACTATATACTAATCCTTGTTTTGTTCATTCTAAAATCGGTTTTTGCTCTTCCTTTTCCCCCCGTTTTTTCCTAAACAAAACGAATTTGTCTTCATTTCCCATTTATATATATTATTTTTCCTCGGTGTTTACAAAGTGGCTCTCCATGAGATTGTCAAATCCCACATATTTCTTTAGTTATACTAGCAACTCGAGATGCTGGAAAATATTTCTCCAGGAAAATCTTCTTCATAGCATTCCAAGTTCCAATAGATCCTGGGAGAATAGAGAAAGGGAAAACTTTCAACTTAACTTGTTCTTCATCAACTCCATTTGGTTTCATGCCAACACAAACCATATGGAACTCCTTGAGATGAGTATGAGGATCTTCTCCTGCAAGACCATTAAATGTTGGTAACAAATGTATAAAACTAGATTTGAGCTCAAGATTTACATTATTGTCAATGTTTATGCATAATGGTTGATTTTCCACGTTAGGAGCAGCAAGCTCCTTGAGTGTTTGTTGTCATGCAATAGTCATGGTATTGAGACGAGCTTCCTTTCTCAACCTACGTAAAGTGGTTTCTATTTCAAGATCAATCTGCACTTGAATTTGATTAGTAGAACGGGTCACAGGCATAAACTCTTAAGAAAACTCAAAAGAAAATAACCACACAAGAGATCAAAAACAATGCAAATTGTACAAAACTTTAACGTTAGAAAAATAAAACTGCCTAAAAACACTAGAACAAAGACGAATTTGACCTCAATAAGGTGGGGCTAGTGATTTATCACTAGTCTTGTTCAAAACGTCCTTTTCCTTAAGGAAACAAAATATCGATACCAAATTCCACCACAAAATCTGTTTTGAACAGTACCGTGCACAAGTGAACAATACCGTCGCAAGCAAAAATTCTGTTTTTTTTTAATCACAGCAAATAAAAAATAACAGTACAAGCACAAAAATCAACTAAAATTATGTCCCCGACAACGGCGCCAAAATTTGTTGCGATGTCGCGGTCACACAAATTAATTACCCTAGCTTAAAACACACAAGATAGTATAGAGCAAGCAAGGGGTCGATCCCACGAGGAAGTTTCAAGTCAGATTTTTATGTTGTACGTTATGTGATTGGGGGGATTTGGTTTGTGATTAACTAAACTATGGCAGCAATTAAACTAGCAAAAAAAAAATCAATTAAAACCGAAACTTATCAAGAAAACAAACCTTGGTCGCAAGCATACATCCACCTACGGAAATTAGAACCGATCCTTGAAACAAAAAATGCAGTTTATGTTCTGAAATTTTATCTTTTCTTAACGTGATTAATTAACGGATCCGCCGTATAACTAATCCTCACCACCAAACAATCAAAGTGTCCGCACTAATGATTCAATTTAATGGTAGCTTTAAGAACTAGATAATTTCATCAAGATTAACATACAAGTTGTCCGCAACTTATGTCAATTTATTCAAATGTTCTCCCTAAGTTCAATAATGTAGTTCCGCCACAATTATCAAGCTTAGTTGCTTCACAAGTTCATATATCACAACTCCGGTTTTGATATTAAACTTAGCAATAGATTGTTCACAACAATAACTTAGAGTCCGGTCTAGCAATCATCAACAACAATTATAGGAAATATGCATAGGAAAACAAATATATTCATTCATAACATAAACTGAAGATATAAGAAAGAATAAATCTCACGGTTCTTGAAATCCGAAGGTGTTTGTGTCCTTGCAACCAAGAAGAAGAATCTAGCCTTGCATGTTTATTGAACAACTAAATAAAAAGATGGAAGAACACATGATTTTTGGGTTTGGAGGATGAAAATTTCGTGTTTTCTCTTGTGGTGGCTGCCACTTCCTTGCTCCTCTTCTCCTTTATATATGCTTAGAAACCCTAATGTGTATTTTACCAAATAGTCCTTCCTTAAGTTGGCAGAATTTAGTTGTCCATTGTAAAATTCATATCTCCCTCATACGACATAGTTTTGAGCTGACATTTGGAGCGTTTATAGGTATTTGAGTCCTGCATCCACTCCAATTGAGTTTGCATTAATTGGACGTCTGTAGCTCAAGATATTGAATTTTGAATGGACAAAGGTCAACAGTGGCAGAATGCGAGATTTGACTTTGCAGGATGCGATTTCCATGATCTTTCTCCTTTTATTTTTCTTGCATTCCCTTTCCAGAAAGGTATGGATGTTAGCTCTTGAGTGTCATTACATCTTTCCACCGTCGTAGCAAGCTCAACCCGTCACTTTTCGGCATCTATTCCGGCCAACGACAGGCCACCATTTTCGACTCCACAATGACCATAAGAACCACCACGATCTCCTCTACCCAACGGTGCTAATAGGTACATCTCTCATCACACTTGAAAAATCACCGTGGATTGTCTCCTACCTCTCAGTCGTTCACTTGCATGCAATGGGACGAAATTCGTTCCATCGTGCATGCGAGCTCGTTTGAGTTGGGTCGGGCCGTGTCCGTCCCATATGCATTAAGGAAGGTGGGCTTACAGCCCACCGGGACTGGAGGCCTAGTCCATGAGCGATGGGCTAACAACCCACCTATGCTTTTATCCCAACCCATTAAATTTGGGCTTTGGGCCATCTTGGCTAGACGACCCATTTAGTTTAGCCCGACCCAAATTTTTATTTTTTATTTTTTTTATTTTCTTAAAAAAATTGCATTTAAAAAATAAAAATGTGTAGTTTTCGTGCATACAATTGGATACCAAAACTTTTCATCATATTTTTTAAAAATATATATATATATTTTGCATCTTCCTCATGTTTTAAAACAAATATTTGATATCGTAACCAGTTTATGATGGGCCAAAATATCAAAAATTATTTTAAATATTTTTGTTTTATCTATTAGGGTGTAAATTTACATTGTAAAGTACATCCATGGAAAAAATGGATTTTTAAACTCCAGTGTAAATGTACATTGTATAGTACATCCGTAGATAAAAAGGTTTGAAGCCACGGTGTAAAATTATATTGTAAAGTACACTCACAGACAAAAAATAGTTTTTGAAAATGCGAATGCAAAATTTTTAACTTAGAAAAACAATCGAACAACAATGCAACTTACATTATGTAGGGTGCATCTGGGGTGATGCGTCTTCCTCTTGCACAATAAGTCCTCTTACCCAAGACTCTCGCAGATCACTAGGTTCCTAGTAACCTTAATACTAGGTGGCGACTCCTTAGAATTATAGCCATAATTTTTAGGGCTATAAACACAAGCCCTTTTCACCGCGTCTTTGTCAAAAAATCGTCATCACGACGGATGGCGACTCCAGTAGAGACCATGCTCGGATTGAGCTTTGTTTGTTTGATTGGTTATATTTCAATTTGTTTTTGCACGTGTCTTTTCTGCTTTAACATGCATTTTTACTGCTTTAACATGCATTTTATTTTCAACTCATGCATAACATTGAATTTGAATTAATGTCATCATGCATTTTAATTTCTTGAGTAAAGCCAATTTTAAGTTAGGCGAGGATTAGCGGTCTGCCCCATGACTTTCAGTCGGGGTTTAGATTCGTGAAACATCCGACAATGAACTGAGTGTTTACTTGATAATAGTGGTCATATTATGTAACACCCTCTACTCTTGGGAATGACCAAGTATTTTGTTTTTTTCTCAATCACAAGCAAACAGTAACATGACCCTAAGCGATGAATGAGTCCCGAAACAATAGCAGATCCGAAACAATAACAGATCCGAAACAATAACGAATCCCAAAGTAGTAACGGATAACGAAACAATGAACGGATCCCAAAACAATAACGGATACCGAAACAGTAACGAATCCCGAAACAGTAACGAATCCCGAAACCGTAACAGATGGGTAATAACATACCCCTTAATTCAATCTTGACCCATTCATCCTGGGTCTACAAAACCTTAAACATCATCCTCATCGCAACCATTATTTAGTAAACCAGACATTTAACATCATTCAACCATTTACACTAGAGTTGATATAAATCCAGTTATTGTTTAATAAAATATGACAAGCAAGTTGATATTCTTACATTCCAATATTTTTCTTCAAAACGGTGAACATACATATCAGTTTGCCATATTTACTTTATACAATTTACTAATGGATACAAAAGAAACTAAGAAACGATAGCTTTACTCCTGACGTGAAGATGGACCTGAAATAGAAATACAAGATAATCTCATAAAGAAATTTTCAAAGAAATCATATTAAAGATTTTAAACCCACGATATGCCATCATATATAGTTGAAATAATCAACATAACTATTCGAAAATCAAACTATTTTCCCTTCATCTAGGATCCTAATATACACTAAATGTATATTAGCCACCAATCCCTTTACCCGGGATCCTGGCATACACTGAATGTATGACAATTATTCATGGTGATCCCCTTATCCGGGATCCTAACATACACTGAATGTATGCTAGCCTTTTATACCGATCCCTTTACCCGGGATCCTGGCATACACTTAATGTATGACAGTTTTTCATGATGATCCCCTTATCCGGGATCCTAACATACACTGAATGTATGCTAGCCTTTTATACTGATTCCTTTACCCCGGATCCTTGCGTACAATCGAATGTATGACAGCTTTTCTTGATGATGAATGCTATCTTGCTTGAAAAATCCCTTCCTTCTTAATTCCCTTAATCGAGATCCTAACATACATCGAATGTATCGTTGGAGAACTTAGGAGCGTAGTGAACCTTTTCTTTAGTTCTTGAAAACACCCTTCACACTCCTCCGACCAAACAAATTTGACTTCTTTGCGAGTTAGTCTGGTCAAAGGTGATGCTATGGTGGAGAACCCCTCAATAAACTCCGGTAATATCCTGCGAGACCCAAGAAACTTCGAATTTCTGTCACATTAGTAGGCCTCTCCCATTTCAACACAACCTCTACCTTCCTTGGATCCACGAATATTCCTTCTGCAGAAATCACATGGCCCAAAAATACCACTTCCTTGAGCCAAAACTCACACTTATCCGGCTTTGCATACAATTTATTCTCCCTCAAAGTCTGTAACACGACCCGCAGATGTTGTTCATGCTTTGAATATGAGCTAGAATATACCAAGATATCATCGATAAATACCACCACGTATTGATCCAAGTAAGGATGAAATACTCGATTCATCAAATCCATGAACATTGCTGGTGCATTGGTCAGCCCAAAAGGCATCACTAAGAACTCGTAATGTCCATAACGGGTTATAAATGTTGTCTTCTGAATATCTTATTCTTTAATTCTCAATTGATGATACCCCGACCTCAAATCTATCTTAGAGAATACCTTAGCACCTTTTAACTGATCAAACAAATCATCTATCCATGGAAGTGGATACTTGTTCTTTACCGTCACCTTATTCAATTGTCGATAATCAATGCATAGTCGAAGGGTTACCATCCTTCTTCTTTACAAACAATACTGGAGCTCCCCAAGGTGAGTTACTTGGACGAATGAATTCCTTATCTATTAGCTCCTGAAGTTGGACCTTCAATTCAGCCAATTTTGGAGGTGCCATCTGATAGGGAGACTGAGCTATTGGGGCAATTCCGGGGATAGTTTCTATGGAAACTTTGGTTTCTCAAACTGGAGGTAATCCCGGTAACTCTTCGGGAAAAACATCCTGAAATTCCTTAACAATAGGAATACTAGTCAAGTCCACACTGCCCATTTTTGTCTTTATTGCATGAGCTAACCAAACAGGACAACCCTTCCTCATTAACCTTCTAGCCCTTAAAATTGAAATCATCCAGTTTGGAAGAACTTTTCTCTCTCCTTTAAATACAACATTCCTATTTCCTACTCCCTAAACAAGAACATGTACAACCCTTCCTCATTAACCTTCTAGCCCTTAAAACTGAAATTATACAGTTTGGAAGAATTTTCTCTCTCCTTTAAATACAACATTCCTATTTCCTACTCCCTAAATAGTACAATGACCCTAAACAGTAACAGGTCTCAAAACAGTAAGAGATCCCGAAACAATAACGGATCCCGAAACAGTAACGGATCCCGAAACAATAACAGATACCAAAACAGTAACGGATCCCAAAACAATAACCGATCCCAAAACAGTAACAGATTCAAAAAGTAACAGATGGGTAATAACATACCCCTTAATTCAATCTTGACCCATTCATCCTGGGTCTACAAAACCTTAAACATCATCCTCATCGCAACCATTATTTAGTAAACCAGACATTTAACATCATTCAACCATTTACACTAGAGTTGTTATAAATCCAGTTATTGTTTAATAAAATACGACAAGCAAGTTGATGTTCTTACATTCCAATATTTTTTTTCAAAAGGGTGAACATACATGTCAGCTTGCCATATTTACTTTATACAATTTATTAATGGATACAAAAAAAACTAAGAAACGATAGCTTTACTCCTGACGTGAAGATGATGGACTCGAACTCCTGACGTGAAGATGATGGACCTAAAATAGAAATACAAGATAAACTCATAAAGAAATTTTCGAAGAAATCATATTAAAGATTTTAAACCCACGATATGCCATCATATATAGTTGAAATAATCAACATAACTATTTGAAAGTCAAACTATTTTCCCTTTATCTGGGATCCTAATATACAATAAATGTATGTTAGCCATTTATACCAATTCCTTTACCCGGGATCCTGGCATACACTGAATGTATGACAATTATTCATGGTGATCCCCTTATCCGGGATCCTAACATACACTAAATGTATGTTAGCCATTTTATACCGATCCCTTTACCCGGGATCCTGGCATACACTGAATGTATGACAGTTTTTCATGATGATCCCCTTATCTGGGATCCTAACATACACTAAATGTATGTTAGCTTTTTTTATATCGATCCCTTTACCCGAGATCCTGGCATACACTAAATGTATGATAGTTATTCATGATGATCCCCTTAACCGGCATCCTAACACACTGAATGTATGTTAGCCTTTTATATCGATCCCTTTACCCGGGATCCTGGCATACACTGAATGTATGACAGTTTTTCATGATGATCCCCTTAACCGGGATCCTAACATACACTGAATGTATGTTAGCCTTTTATATCGATCCCTTTACCCGGGATCCTGGCATACACTGAATGTATGACAGTTTTTCATGATGATCCCCTTAACCGGGATCCTAACATACACTGAATGTATGTTAGCCACCGCCAAGTTTTGTTCATGACATTTCCAAACTTTCATGATACACCAGCCTTAAATATTCTTATTGATACGTCATATCTTCTCAAACTTCCACCCAGAATTTAAACATAAATCACACATTTCTACTATGAAAACTAAATTAGAAACATAGGCATGAATCACCTACCTGCTGTGGATGTTCTGCTCGTAGTCCCTTGTTGTTGCTGCTGCACCACACTTTTGTTCCCTCCTGCAATTTCAAGAAATTCTCATAAATCATTTCCAATCACCGATACTCTTCGTAAGAACCACATCGAAACAATTCAATATGCCTTTTCATTTGTTATTCTCTTATAACTTTTGTCAATAAAAAAATCATTATAATCACCCATTTTCAAATATAACTTGTTTCTTTTCCTTTAATGCATCTCACTTCATTGTTTCACGACCTCCCCCTCTTTCCCCACTTTTTCTCAAATATTTCAGTGAGAGATAGGATTTTGACCTCTGCCTGATTTTTCCACATAACTCAAGTTGTAGAACTTCGTTTTGTACAACATTTATCTTGTTAGAAAGATAATATATAGGGCTACAACTCTTATGAACGTAATAGAACCCGGCTTCGGCCCCAAAATTTACTGAAATGCATCTCAAATGTGACAGACTGCGTTGCTCAGAATCGCCTCGCACAGATCACATTAGGTGACCCTTAACTAGAGTTATAAAATTACACATTAAGTGGAAAAAGTTTCCTTGGATAGTAGACATCCAGAACTACAACTCCTATGAAGTAACCCAGCCCTAATTCCTTTGTTTTACCACTCAAATTCTCTCTCAAAGTCATGAGATGAATCTATCAAGTTGTTAATTTCTACAATACATGCATTTGGCCGAAAATTGGCTTTGTAAAACAAGACTTCCCTTATTCTTTTCATGCTCAACCATTCATTACACAACATTCACATCCTATTTCATGCCATATTCATCAATTTTACACAATTCCACATTTCTCCCAAATTTTTATTCAAGAACCCTAACCCAAAATTCATAGAGAAAAGTCATGCAATTTAACCATAAAGTAATAAGGTAAAGAACCTTTTAAATGCATATAAGAAACACCATACCAAGAGGGATTCAAGATCCTGATAGCTTGTGAAATCAAAATATCCTTCTCTCCTCTCTTTCTTCCTATAAGTGTTGGCCAAACACTTCTTTTCTTCCACTTTCTCCTTTCAATAATGCTCTCAATCCTTGGGTTTTTGATGTTTATAGGTTTTAGTAACCCTTAATCTCACTTTTATTTTGAAATTCTTCTTTAATTGAGCAAGAAAATATCACAATCTCCTTCTCTTTCTCCCTCACATCTCACATGTTACTGGAAATGAGAGAAAAGAGGAGTATTTATACTCCTCAATTTCTCTTATTGCACTTAGGCCCCCATCTCTTTTAAACGCTACTTTTTACCCCACATGTTCTTTTCTTATATTATAAGTCATAATCTTTACATTTATTTCAATTTCCCCCTCCCCTCAACTTATTTTATTTCTTTAATTTAACACTTACATTTATTTCTCGGGGCTTACATACTATGCCCAAAACCATTTCTTGTAAACCCCTATACTACCTTCACGTAAGGTAGTCACTGGGCAGTTCATAGACCTTCGAGACCCACAATTGTAAAGAGGGGGCAATCGTCATAACCCCATTTTCGGGTTACTCCCCAAAATCAATAACAAAAATAAAGTAAAAGGGTCGATGTTGATGGAAAAATCAATGTGGAATTTTCGGTCATTACCGCGAGTCCGGTCGTATCTTTTTGTCCCTAAAAATAAAGGAAATCGTAGATTCAAGGTCAAAATAATTTATTATCAGATAAATCTGCATGAAAACTAAGTCGAAAGATATAATTACCTTATTTTATGTGCCAATTTGATCTAATCATTGGCTAATTTAAAATTGTAATTATGTTTCGAATTAATTTAGGGTCCAATTAAAGGGTTTATAATTAGCGCAAGGACTTAATTATACTTTAAATTGGTCAAATTAATTTTATTAAGGGCTTCGTTAATATGAAGTTCTTAAATTTAATTTGGATTCAATTGATGAAATTTTCGTAGACCAATTTGATTTTTTTCAAGTCAATTATTCAAAATAGAGGCTGAATTGAATAAATTTAGAGTTTAATGGTCAATTGAGGATTAAATCGCGAAAATCGTAAACCAAGGACCAAAATAAAAAGTGGCCCATAAAGCTAAGGCTGATATTGAAATTCGACGGGCTATAATTGCACAAAATCATAAGTTTAAATCCAATTGTGGGTGAAATTAAGACAATTACAAATTGAGTGACCAAATTGAAATTTTGCCCTTTGCAAAATCATTTGAAATTTGCAAGCATGCCAACACTGTTCGATCACTCGAACAAGTGCACGGCATGCCTCTGTAATTTCAGGCAGCGGCAACCCATCGGTGCACGCTAGGGGCAGCCGAAGGGTTGCCTCCGACCTATAAAACGCATGCCAATGCATGCAGAGAGGGTGGGGGAAAGAAACAAAGAGGGAAAGAGAAGAAGATTGTTCATGCAGAGAATAAAAAAGCAGAAAAAGTAGAGAATAAGCAAAAGAAAACGAAGGAAACTTACAAAAACATAGTTGCTCTTCATCCCTCTCGGTGTTGCTCTCTCTCTCTCGGTCTTCTCGCTTCTCTCTCTCAAACCGAAGCCTTTCTCACTCTCTCGACGTCCACACCGGCCACCGGTTTCATCCATCAAGAGCCGCTTTATCATCACCGAAGCAATCCCTCATCCCTGAATCCCAGTCATCGTCTCAGCGAAGGCACAAACATGTCCACCGTCGCAACAAGCTCAGCCCGTCACTTTCCGGCGTCTATTCGAGCTACCATAGGCCACCTTTCTCTCTCTCTCTCTCTGGCGCCACAACGACCATAAGAACCACCACGATCTCCTATACCCAGCGGTGCTAACAGGTACATCTCTCGTCACACTCGAAAAATCACTATTGATTGTCTCCTACCTCTCGTCGTTCGCTTTGCATGCAGTGGGACGAAAAAATTCATCCCATCGTGCATGTAGGCATGTTTGAGTTGGGTCGAGCTTCATGCTCGACCATATGCTTTAAGGAACGTGGGCTTACAACCCACCTGCATTGAAGAACCGATCCATGAGAGGTGGGCTAACGACCCACCTAGGCTCTTATCCCGAGACCATTAAATTTGGGCTTTGGGCCATTTTGGCTAGACGACCCATTTAGTTGGGCCGACCTGAATTTTTTTATTTTTAAAAAATATTCAAAAATTGAATTTAAAAATTAATAATTGTGTTGTTTTCAGTGCATACGGCTAGATTTCAAAAATTTCATCATATTTTTTTCATAAAAAAATATTTTGCATCTTCCTCATGTTTTAAAATAAAATTGGATATCGTAACTGGTTTATGATTTTCCGTTGAAATTTGGCCAAAATATCAAGAAAAATTTGAAATATTTTTGTTTTATCTATTAGGGTGTAAATTTACACTGTAAAGTATATCAATGGATAAAAAAGGGTCTTTAAACTCCAGTTTAAATTTACATTGTAAAGTACATCTGTAAATAAAAGGTTTGTAGTCGTGGTGTAAAATTACATTGTAAAGTACATCCATGAGACAAAAATTAGTTTTTGAAAATACAGTGCAAAAGTTTTAACTTAGAAAAACAATCAAACAACAATGCAGCTTACTTTAGGTAGGGTGTGTTGGGGTGATGAGTCTTCCCTTTGCACAACAAGTCCCCTTACGCTAGACTCTCGCTGACCAATAGGTTTCTAGTAACTTTAATACTAGGTGGCGACTCCTTAGAATTATAGCCATAAATTTTAGGGCTATAAACATAACCCCTTTTCATTAGCGTCTTGTTTTCTCTCCGTAGGGGATGGCGGGAGCTGAGCGGGTCAAAACATCGTCGTCACGACAGATGGCGACTCCAATGAGAGACCATGTCTGGACTGAGCTTTGTTTGATTGATTGTTATTTCTCAATTTATTTTTGCATGCATTTTTACTACTTTAACATGAATTTTTACTCGCTTTAGCATGCATTTTATTTTCAACTCATGCATAACATGGAATTTGAATTAATGTCATCATGCATTTTAATTTCTTTAGTAAACCCAATTTTAAGTTTAGTTGGGGATTAGCGGTCCGCTCCATGACTTTCGATCGGGTTCAGATTCGTGAAACATCCAACTATGAACTGAGTGTTTACTTGATAATGGTGGTCATATTATGCCCCAACCATTTTTTGTAAACCCCTATACTACCTTCACGTAAGGTAGTCACTGGGTAGTTCATAGACCTTCGAGACCAGGTAGAAAGCTTACCCTCATGTAATGGTCTAGAACTTGCCTTTGGGTACAAACTCCCGATATGTATATACATGCATTTGCATCCACATGTATCCATCATCGTGCATAGCATATCATAACTTAAAAACAATCAAGCAAAATGCAACTTACCTTAGGTAGGGTGCATTAGGGGTGATCCGTCCGCCCTTGCACAACAAGTGCCCTTACCCAAGACTCTCAAAGACCACTAGATTCCTAGTAACCTTGGTGGAGACTCCTTAGAATTATAGCTGTAAATTTTATGGCTATAAACACGGCCCCTTTTCACCGCGTGTCGTTTTCTCTCTAGAGGGATGGCGGGCGCATAGCGGCGTCTAAAAATCGTCGTCACGACAATCTTGAAGAAAGATATGGTGAAAGATATATGGGATTCCTTAAAGAAAAATATCAAGGAACAACACGTTTCTAGTGTGCTCAATTGCAAGCAAAGAGTTTGGAGTGGTGCATATAAAGGTTGTGAAATTAATTAATGACTACATTGGCGAATTCTCACCATAGCAAACAAGATGAGAATGCATGGAGAACCAATGAATGATATAATTATCGCTCAAAGATTTTTGAGGTCTATAACTCCAAAATATAATTATGTTGTTTGAACCATTGAAGAATCCAATGACCAAGACACCATGTCCATAGACAAGCTACAAAGCAGACCTCTTGGTGCAAGAACAACGGATCAACCGACATGTAAATGATGAATAAGCACTTCGGATCACTCATGGATTCTAATAAGGAGGTAGAGGTAAAGGTAGAGGAACCCATTGAGGACAAGGAAGAGGAAAAGGGAGATCCGGCCTCGATAAATCCATCCTACAATGTTATTATTGTCATGAGCTAATGTATTTTCAATGGGAATGCTCTAACCGAGAAAAGGAACACAAGGTGAATTATGATGAAGCAAAGGATGAGATGTTGTTGATGGTGTTTGTAAATTTCAATGAGACTACAATGAT